>JBAMMX010000019.1:19252353-19334853 GCA_037126225.1 Dillenia turbinata
AAACGTGTCGTGTTCGAAATGAGATGAAACTCCCCAGGAACGGTGGACACGACTACGAGCCCCGATCAAACGTCGGGTCTTCGCGCCACGATCTGCCCAGGTCGACGTGTCATTAAATAGGATGAAACTCTCCTAATGGGTGGACACGGCTCCAATTTCAATCAAACATCAGGTCTTAGATGTCTTGATCTATAGCCAAGAAAGTGTATGCGTCAAAATATGATGGAGACTCCCCAAGCAGGTGACGCGGCCTGATTTCAATCGAAACGTCAAGTAATAGCATGCACGATCTCTAGATTGAGCATGTCGTCAAAATGGGGATGGAACACGCGGCGGGTGAACACGGCCACAACTTTGTCGACGTCGAGAACACGACGCCCCGATCCTACTGTTTGAACGTGTCATCAAAATGGGATAGAACTCCCCAGGCGAGGTGGGCCAACGGCCCCAGCAGTCGACGTCGGACTTTGGGCGTCCCCGTCCTGTCGATCGGCGGGATAGAACTCCCAGGAACGGGAGGATCGAGCACAACCTCAGTGACGTTGGGTGTAGACGCCTGATCACGTGAGATAGAATTCCTCGGAATGGATGAATGCGTTCTGATGGCCAAAATCTCGAATCGAACGTTGAGCCTTAGACACCCGATCCCTGCTGGTCCCGGGTGGGCTTGTGACCTTAATATCACAAGAGTTTTTACTACGCGGAAAGTCTAGTCACCGCGACCTTATCAAACGAGCGAGATAGAAGGTCTAAGTCGCCATGACCTTATCGAAATAAGCGGAATAAAGCATTCCAAGGTTTTCTTTTCACAGGAGAATCGTTTAAATCTCGGTAGAACGTTAGACGAAATGGTTAGACACAAAATCTTTTCGTCGTCGGAACAACGTGAGATTACGAAATAGGAGGAAGGAACGATGAGACCATCGAGGGCAGAACTTAGGATCAATATGTCGCTCTCTGCATTTGAACCCTCGATAGGAGGTAAAGCCTCATCACGTGACTTGATGAAGGATCTCCTCAGCCTTTCTCGGCTTATTTCAATGCTTTATCTTTGAAAAAGCGATGATCGACGGCATCTGCAGTATGTGACAACGTTGAGAGTCAGTAAAAATCTTCTCTCGGCATTTTGAGGACTCCTCCCAAAGATGAGCTAACTGTTTGACGGTCATTGGTGCAGCTTCCCATGAGCACCTCCGCCTCCCGACTTTCTCGGCGCTCTTGAGCCCGAGCCAAGTCCGCCTAAGGCGTTCGATCTACCTATCTCTCTCCACTTCGATGTCTTTTTCCTTATTCTCCATGGGGTCTTTCAGCACTAACACTTGGTTACTCAAACTGATAATTTGCTCATCGCGCTCTTTCCTCGGTTTCCTTTGGAACTTGATCAAGGCCGCGATTTGGGAAAAAATACACTTGTCGAGCCATCAAATAACAAATTTAGACATAGCTCGGGCGAGGAGAATGCTTACCGTAAGGCAAAGAGAGTGAATAGCCTTATCAACCTGATTCGAAGGTATCGTTCGGAGGGCAAGTTTCGGAGGAAACTCAAATCGTTTGACGACTATGTCTTGCATTTGCCCAGTCCAATAAAGTTATGCGAAATGACCCCCGCACAAAACGCCCCGTAGATCCTTGTGCAAAATCATCCTCTTATGCGTTGAGAGATTGACAAAAATAGAAGGTGGAGCAGCAAACTAATCCTCTATATCTTGCAAAGAACATTAAGGCAGCCTAGGGGGAGACCGTTTTTGATGCTTATACGATACTCGAAGCAACGTGCGTCAGCTGGGACCTCTTCTGTGTTGTGAGTCGAACTAGAAATATTTCTCGATCGCATCGAGTTCACATGACGGAGGCGTCCCCCTCAGGCTTCTGAGAGAGTGCACCAATGGTCATCGGATGGCCGATCGGCTGATCCTCTCCCATCTTGGAATGTTCTCGAAGAGACTCATGTTCTCCCGTTTCCGCCAGCTCCTCCTCACCAGCAAGTGGGCTAGGTAATCCCACCCTTGATCTTTTCGACTAAAACTCAGGAGAAATACCAGCTGCCTTTCTCTTCGCATTTGGCCGCATTTCCCGATTGGTGGAAATCTCCTTAAGAAGGGAGGAGTCGGCTCGGCCGACCATGATCAAACATCTCCTTCCCCTGTTGCTCATTAAGAAGCAGTGTCTGTCTCGGCTTCGTGAATCAATGGCGGGACCAGTAGCAACATCTGATCTTCTATCAAAAAATCTACTCAAATGTTCCGATGGGAAGCCTCACAATAGTGGCCGACAAGTTGTAAAAGACGAGAATGGCGCAGAAGATCCAGAATCTTCATGTTCAGGAAGGGTACTTGGTTAGCATCCGGAAGCGTTGGAAAAAGAACTTTGCTCATAAACCTCACATTAAGAATTTCTGCATCCAATGTTTGTCTGGGATTCACTATAGAAGAATCTCCAATGAAACTCTCGACGGGTTTGGAGCTTATACCAGTCATGGATAGAACCTTTAGTACTGCAACGTCCCAAAGAAAAAATGGCCCCTAAAATCTCCATGAACACGAAGAAACCCTAACAAAGAAATCGGAGCAATCGCGAAATACCAAGCGCTTGGAATAAGCAACGAATGGTGAATATTCTAATATCTCAGAACCTCCGCCAACAAGCCCGTATATGGGATCCTCAAACCGTACATTACGCAATGTTTGTACATTAGAACACAACCCTCAGGGGCATAAGTTGCTCTGTCTCCCTCACCAGGCAACACTAGTTCAAAGTCGCTCTCGAGCGACATGTCCCTTCGGACTTGTCGGTTCACCTACTTCGGTCATTGTTATACTTTGTGTCTTCCTTCTGCCCCTCGTGACGAGGAAGAATCATCCGACATTTTGTCAGCAGGAAAAGTTTATTCGAAGAAGGATTAAAAAAGCGATGAGCGAAAATCTTTGGAGTATGTAATCCTCTGACGAGCATGAATCCTTATGAAACGTGCAGAAGATGATACACGGAAACTGAAGCGACGAAATCCACATTAAAAAGCTTTGTGTCTTTTTTCGATAATCATTACTCATGACGTCTCTTTACCAAGAATATCATGAGTTGGAGGAAAATGATAAGACATAGTTTTCGGTTCAAGGCCGACACCAACAGGGCCCACACACAAGGCCACAAGGGATAGTTATCGATCGATATTCAATATTTTATATAATTATCTACCAATAGGTCTTAGTTACCCAAATTTTCGAACAAAATGGCCTCAGTCGCTCCGCCTACCAAATGAAAGTAATCTCTCTGGAGCCCAGTATACAATCACATCCCGTCGAGCGAGCACCGTCCGGCCCGGCGGCCGTCCAACTTGATCAGCGGTTAAATGGAGTGAAGGAAGGTCAAAACACCCTACGACTTTGGTATCCTACCTAAGAATGACACTTTTAGGATCCTTCAGTTAAGGATAGGATCTCTCCAAGAAACGAAAGTTCCAAATGATAAAGATCATAATCAATTCGGAATATCGAACTCCCGAGATTTTTCGGATCAGTTCGATAAGAAAAATAAGGTTGAAGTATTCGGCGATTGTACGCGACCATGGTATAAGATATCTCGAGAATCTCAAAACGTGAGTGGCTCCCTTAGTTTTACACATTGAAACACTCTACTCACAGGAAATAGGTATCTATAGAGTCGAAACCCACCTCTAACACATATGATTTGTTGCTAAGCGACTTGTTTCTTTTACCATGTTATTGTTCATTTTGATTCTAAGAAAATAGTTTAGTTGTTATATTTTTTTCTCTTAATATAATGATTTTAGATTCAAATTTTGATATAACAAAAAAAAATATTATTGTCCGTTTGGGGGTATATTGTATAAAAGAGGATCATGGTAAAGAATGACAACAAATAGATATAATCTCACAGTCGATGGTAGTCTTTTCGAATATCAATAATGACTCTGATTTATTTTAGAGTTATATTGAGAAAGTAAATCGTGAATGTATAGTTTCAAGTCTACAAACTCCTTGGTGAATTAAAAAAAAAAAATGACAAAAGGTAAAAATGGAAAAGTTTGATCATATTAAAAAATTACCACAGAATACAACCGTCGTGATCCTAGTTTTCAAGTTCGTAAGTATTGATTTCACTACTATACTATAAATTAGATAAAAGAAATTTCAATATATCAACTTAGTAGATAATAGATATGGCAAATTTGTATATCTAAGCCTCATAAGTAAAATTCTTATGATATTTCCCAAGCTCATACTTACGTCTATGGTTTCTTTTTCTTTCCTTTTTGGGACCATGGTCTGGCTACTATCTATTATTCGAGATTTTGTCTTGATTAATTTAAATCGATCTATTATCGGGTCCTTAAAAGGGAGAGATCTCTCAATAGTATTTTTAATATCGAAATAGCGAACTTTGAGGCATTATTAAGGAGCGAGATACCACTACCTCTGGTACTTAAGAAACCATTGGTCACGTCTATGGTTATGCTCATGCATGTGGGCATGTTATCAAATGGAGAGGGGGATGGAGTTTTGAGTATATGGACAATTTGATTCGAACAAAAAGTAATTTTTTTTTCTACTCATATGGTGTGTTTATTTGTAATTAATTTTTTTTAAGTATAATACTAGATTTTGTGTGTTTATCCATACAATAACATTAGTTTCAAATGAGGACATTAGAATTAAGCGAAATTAAGTGAAAATTTCACATCAAAACTTAGCTTCGTGTCTTTAATAAAGGAATTTGAAAATTTAGTCATGGGAATAGGAATTTGAAAGGAAATAGATTAGCAAAATTGAAGAATAAAAACAAGAAACTTCTAGCAGAACCAATGAAGAAGATGCGATCAATGAACTCTGGGTCTAGTTATAAATCTCTAAATTTTTTTAATTAAAATATTAAGTTCTAATTTTGAAAATAAAAAATAATTGTGAGGAAAGTTGATCTTTTAATTGAGTTTTATAATTATTCGAATCGAATAAATTAAATTTTTAAATATCGACAGTAAAATTAAAAAAAAAAAAAGAGAAAAAGAAAATTGGCACGAGTGACCTTGTTATGTGACATTCATCTATCTTCTTTTTCCTCCCACGATCTCCAATGATCTCTCATCCATCACCTTTTGCAATCACATATTGTGGGGGGCAACATCAAACTTTTGTTAAGACATTTTCATTGGCTCTCGAAAAAAGAAACTGGAAAAAAAAAATCACTTTTATGCAAAGGGGGGCTCTAGCACTTTAGTTTTCATTCACTTTTGTTAAAATACCTCAGTGATATTTGAAGTTAATGTGAATATACTGTGAATTCAGAATTTGAAACTTTTTTGTATTATAAATGTATATATATATTTATTCCAATAGGGAGTTGAGTTTATAAAAAAATTTTTCATGTTTCATGTGTATAATTCCTTTTTTCATCCTTTTTTTTCCTTTCTTTTTTCACTATGGTCCTACTTTTCATGAATAGTAGTAACTCATAATTTTTTGATTTGTCATTTTTTTTTCATTTAGGTCTTTTATTTTTTTTAAGACCATACTTTATTATTTTTTTTCAATTTTTCAGTTTTTTCTTTTTTTTTCTTGGGTCATTCATCCTCTTGAACATAAGTTTTTTTCGTTTTGTTTTTTAACCACATAGATGGTTATCTCATTATCTTTAAATCATAATTTTTTATTTTCTTTATTTTGATCCTTGCTCTCTTTTTGTTCAATCGACTTTTTTTTCTTATATCCTTCATCTTTTTATATATTTTTTTATTTTTTAGTCTCGAGAATGAATATCTCTTTATTTTTGAACTATAATTTTTTCCATTCAAATTCTTGCTCTTTTTATATTTTACCTAAATTTTTTTCTTAATTTATTCCTTTTTTTTAAACAAAGATTTTTACTCTTTTTTTCGCTATTCACGAACAGTGAATCCCAATTTTTTTGGACCCACCCATTTTTTTTTCTTTCACTTACATCCTTTTTTTCCATCCAATTTTTTTTTCTTCTCTTTTTTCACTACGGTCCTCTATTGCTTATGAACAGTAACATCGTATTTTTTGGACCTGCCAAACTTTTTTTTTCATTTAGATTTTTTATTTTTTTAAGACCACACTTTATTTATTTAATTTTTTTTCAGTTTTTCACATTTTTTGGCCATTTTTTTTCTTGGGTCCTTTATTCTTTTGAATATAGGTTTTTTCCCTTTTTTTTACCACATATATGGTTATCCTATTATTTTTAGATCATAACTTTTTATTTTCTTCATTTTGATCCTTGTTCTCTTTTTTTTTTTCAACCTGACTTTTTTTTCCTCTTAGATTTTTCATCTTTTTTAGATATAAATTTTTCTCTTTTAATTTTTTAAGCCTCGCAAATGAACATCCATTTATTTTTAAATCATAATTTTTCTTATTCAGATCTTTGCTCTTTTTTTTACCTAAATTTTTTTGTTAAGTTATTCTTTTTTTTAAATAAAGATTTTTCCTTTTTTTTTCTCTAGTTGTCCATTCAAATCCTTTTCTTTATCCAGTTTTTTTAAAAAAACTTTAGTTTTTCAACATTTTTTAATATAGGGTTTTCTTTTTTATTTTTCACCATATATGGTCATCCATTTATTTTTAAATCACAGTTTTTTCTATTTAGATTCTTGCTCCTTTTATTTTTTTACCCTTCTTTTCCTCTTTGGTCTTTCATTTTTTTAACACATATTTTTTCATTTTTTTCATCAATAGTTGTTCATTTATTTCTATTACCTTTTTACTCTACATATTATATTTTTTTTATTTCATTCGTTAGTGTTTTTTAGAATTTCAGTTATTAAACTCATTTTTTTTGTCATTAATATATATCATATTTTCGTTGATTTGAATAATAATTTAGTTTAAATATTGAGTTAATTATAAATTTAATAAATATTTATATGATAAAAAAATATAATTCATATTTTATGGATATCCCGTGCATTAGCACGGACAGAAAAACTAGTATATATATATATATATATATATATGTGTGTGTGTGTGTATGAAGGGGAGATAACTTGAGGGTTGGTAGGAAAGTAATTAGAAAATAGTCAGAATTGTATTCGAGTTGAGTTGATTCTAAATATTTATGTTTTTAAATTTAAATTTATTTTTTAAATTAATTTAAATTAAATTAATAATAAATAATAAAATTTGAAATTGATTCAATTATATAATAAATTTGATTCGATTTTGGTAAAAATCGAGTTAACAATAACTGAGGAGTGGTTTAAACTCGATTCGATTTACGTGACCACCCAAATCGAGTCGGATCGTTGTTGTGCACTAAAATATTGGGAATGATCCCAATCCCATCCAACTGAAAATGTTGAATTCACGGGTAAAATTTAGAATCCAAGACCGCACGTGACAGAGACGTGTTGGATCTGTTGAATTTCTTTTTTTAATATTTTCCTGATCTGTCAGTGTTATCCGCCACGTGTCTTGTCCCCTTTTTGTCTCTCTATCCTCTTCCGCTGTGCCTAGTTTCGAAAACTTCAAACCTTCTTAATTAATTCTAATTTATTATATTTAATTTTATAATTAAAAAATTAATTATTTATAAAAAAATTAAAATTATTATTATATTAATATTCTAAAACTAGATGCAAATTGGCGTGAGAGATTTTGTTAAGCGACATTCATGTGCGTTCTTTTTCCTCCCACAATCCCCGATCATCTCTTAACCATGTTTCTTTTTTTTTTCTTTTTTTTATAGTATCTATTATCGATCAATATTTAAATTATTTAATTAATTTAATCTAAACACTATAAAATTTATCTCTTTTAATATCTATTCTTTTAAATTTAAAACTTTAATTAAAAAAAATTTTAATATTTGATCACTATATCCACTTAACATTGGTTTATCCATGAGCCTTTTCAATTATATATAATATAATGTGGTCACAGTTTCACATATTGTGGGGGCAATATTAAACTTTTTGCAAGACATTTCATCGACTCTTGAAAAAGGAAATTGAGGAAATTTCAGTATTTTCAATAAGTTTATTTTAGTATGTTCTTAAAGTTTTACTATATTATATTTTTATAATATAATTCAAATTCTCAAATCAAATTTGATTGAACTTCGCGGGTTGATTTGTTTTTTCCTTTATTATTTTTTGCTTTTTCAAACTCGAAATAAGTTTCTAAAATCAGTAACATAGTTTTGGCCTATTCATTAGAAAAATGTCAAAGCTTATATGGATGAGTTAATGTACAAAATTGGAGTCGACTAAAATATTTCACTGGAGTAGGTTAATGAAGACGAAACTGGAAACATTTTACAAGAATTTTGTACTTATTTGTTTATTCATGCTTCTAGTTGAGTCTTTATCTCTCTTTTCTTTTGTTATATCGAGATTTAAATCTGAAATCACCGCATTAAAAGAAAAAAATTATAACCACTAGTCCGTGTCTTTGAAAGCAGTCTCTCTCTCTCTCTCTTAATTTCCTTTTACTTCTACCTCTTGAACCAAGACTAAAAGTTAAAGTAATTATTCTTAGTTTCATACAAAATAAAATTATTGGTTCATACAGTAACTAGGTACAAAATAATAAACTATCAGTTCATATAATAATTATTTTTAGTTACATACAAAATAAAATCACATATAGTCAATTAAATTTCACTTTTATCATATGGGTTGAAGAATAATAAATTTGCTCATATAATTAATGATAAAACTCCTTGCTCAAATTGATAGAGTTGATGATTAATATATTTGAAAGTTTTTCATGAGAGTAAATTCGAGTTTAAGTGATGAAATTAATCTATTTAACAATTATATAAAAAAGATTATTTTTTAAAAATAGTTCTAAAGTCTTATTGTTCTAAATATAAATAAATTGTGCAATAATAATAACTTTTGTTAGGTACTACTTTAAAGATATTTTGAAATTAACGTGAGTCTATTATTTCCCTAATTATAGATTTCGATTTGAGCTATAAAAATAAAGAAAATGAGATTTCAGAAAATTAATCTTTTATAGAGATTCTATAACACTCGAACTGAATTAATTAGATAAAATTTAAATATCAATCGATAAAAAAAAAAAAAAGTGAATCTAATACATTTTATAAATATAATGATAAAATATTAAATTTTTTTATAATTAAAATATATGGACAAGCAAGGAAGAAGTTAATGAAAAGAAAGCAGAGAACGTGAGGGCGGGAAGGAAAGTAACGAGAAAATAGCCGAGTCGATCGTTGTAGCGCAGTAAAATACCGGGCATAATCCAATCCAATTGGAAATGTTGAATTTTACGGGTCAAATTTAGAATCCAAGACTGCACGTGGCGGGTACATGTTGGATCTGTTGAATTTTAATTTTTTTTAATATTTTCCTGATCTGTCAGTGTTATCCCTCCACGTGTCTTGATCCCTTCTTGCTAACGTGATTTTCAGTATTTTAGGACCTTGGTGATCGTGCCTGCCCGCCCTTTGTTTTCGGATCATTTCTTTCCCTGTTTCAAATGGTCCGGAGTACGACTCTATGCCTTGTTTCGAAAACTTCAAATCTTCTTTATTAATTTTTTCCGAGGGAGCGTTCCGCTGCCTAATTCTTATTATAATTAAAATTTTTTAACAAATATTTAATTTTATAATTAAAAATTAATTATTTATAAACATTAAAATTAATAAGACACAATTTAAAAACCCATTATAGTAATACCTAAAAGCCCATGATTCATAACAACCTAATTGGTCTGTAATTCTTATTGATTTTCGATAAACTCACGATTGATACTTCCTTTTTTGCTACCTAATCAGCAGCCATTGTTTTCACAAAGCCTACCATCACCGATTAAAGATTATATTTAATTAAGATTCGTACTAAAATTTATTTTCTATTCGGTTTCAAAATATATTCCTCAGATCAGGAAAGAAACCTTTCAAAATCAAATCGATAAAAAAAGAATCTTCTCGGTTTGATTTAATTTCCTAAGTAATAAAAATTCTAAATTTTTCTAAAAATATTTGACTATAAAGTCCCGAAATCTCTGAACATTCTTACAAAAAAATTAGGGTTATAACGTCCCGAGCGTACACGATTCATAGGGGTCGACCTACAAAGACAATCTGCAAGCTACTTGCCAAGAGCGCTCTTTCGGAACTATAAACTTGATACACAAATTACAAGACTCTCGTACTTAGAGCTCTCTCTGAATCAACCTATTTCATATCTCTTGAAAATCACTTTTTCTGATCTGAGTATCAGAACTTTTCCCGTTAAAACATTCTTCAACGGTTTTTTATAGGTTTCACTTCATCTTTTAAAACACCTGCTCAAGTCAAAGGAATCGGTATTTACGGAACTGCATTGACCTCCAACAAAAATTATTATTATATTAATATTTTGTATATTTAAAACATTCTTTAACTACAATTAAAATTAATTTCAATTTATCTGCCAATCTCTTTTTCTTCTTAATGATCATAACCATAAACAATGCAATAGTATCTTTTTCTTTTTCTTTTCTATGTTGAAAAGAAATATCGTGGCTTTCTCGTCTCTTCGCTTATGTTTAGAACTTAGTTCGAATTCCGTAAATCTCTAAAAATTTACTTTGCAAAAATGAACAAGAGTTGATACACAAATTCATGTCCTAATTACAGTTATCGAATGATATGTAACAAAAAAAAAAACATAAACTTTTACAAAATTTAAAAAAAATATTGTTTATTTGTTACTTTGTGAGTAATTTGGTTGTTTATTATTAAAAATAGCTCCAGATCACATCAATGGATCATGTTTGGCGCTATTAGTTGAATGAAATATAATTGATATTGTTTATTCAAAATTTCTATGAGAATTGAGAATTCAAGCTACTTTATCTTCTCGATTCTTGCAAAGATTTCATCCTGTCCCCTCAGGATAATTCAACCAATTGAGACTTTTTATTTCTATTTTTTATTTTTTAATTTAATTTTATTTATTTACATCGCTTTATTAAAAAAAAAAAACCCAAATGTTATCTTCAAAGACAAAAGGAGTTGCAGATCTAGTCATCAAAATGTTGGAAGAATATGTATGCCATCTATTTAGTTAGGTATAATTGATGGGTGTGAGCCACCCTGAACTTCGAACAAAAAGTTGTAGTATTAATACAGCTTGCATTCTCAATTGGGTCAAAGAACGTCATTTTTTATGGAGGTAGGTAAGATTTATTAGATGGAAACCAAGTAGGGTATAGTCGACCGAGATGGAACCAGCTTGAAGTTGTATCGATGGATTGGTCCTCATGGGTGACCTAGAAATCTGAGTTTTACCTTTGGTGCTTCTATTACAAGTTTACTTTGGTCAAATAACTAAGTGATAGACCCTCATTTAGGACGCCTTATTGTGTGAAGTGGGCCTCCCCCTTTCTTTTGGTATCAATGCACTCAAGCAAAATGGGCATTAGTCGCCCCGATCATTCAAAGGGACTTAACTCTCCGAAGGGTCTTACTCGTCCCGTTTAACCAAAAGGACCCATCGTTTGATTCACAAAGGGTTTATCGGAACCGAACCCTCAACCGATAGCCATCGAAGGGATTGAACACATTCATCCGATCGGTGACCAATTGAGTTCTCTACTCCAGTATGGGACATATCTCCCTTATACAGAAGGAAACCTAACGAGTCTAGTCAATAAGGGAAAGAATCTTTCCATATAATTCAATTGCCTAAATTATCGTAACATCAAATCTTTTATGATCATAGACCCGGAATTTCCGAACAAATTCTTATGGAAATTAGGGTTTCATGAAGCTCGCAACGACATGGATCTTAGAGAAGCATTATATAACACCCATGAGTGCATCAGCCAGGTAAATCCATCAACCCTACACAAGACACACCAAACACAAAGGGAGATCCGTCTCCCTCCTATCTCTCAGTCTGTTATTTCTTTCCTTTCAAAATCGCTATTTTCTGACTTGAGTATCGGAACCTCCCCCACCGAAACACCCTCCGACGGTCTTTTGCAGATTACAAGCCTCACAACCAGCCATTCGATCAAGTTCAGAAGGAGCTAGATTTGTGCAGACGAAACTCACCTCCAACACTAAGCATAGTTAGTCTCGTGTGTGTGTGTGTATGTGTATATATTTTGTTTTCATCATTAGTATTTATAATTATATTCTGATTAATTCGATTCAAATGTTTGACAGAATTCTATTTAGAAACGACCCTCTCAATATAATTTTTTTCATTGTTAAATTTTAAAACGAAAACTTGATTAATACTTAGTCTCGTATTGCCTTGTTATATGCATCTGGTGGGCACCAGAGTTGTAAATCAAAAGTGTCAAATACAACATGGACTGGACTCTATACTTCATTGTGTAATAATCCAACTCAAAAGTTTGGTAAAAGATATAAAGAGAAATTGGGGGGGGAGAGAGACACTAAAGAGAAGAAGATAAAAAGGGAGAGAATACAAAGAGGGAGAAACAGAATTTATAATACAATTTCATTCAATTTTATATCCATTCTATATTTTAAGATTACTATTTATATTATTTCTATTAATTAATTCTACTAACCAATTTGTTAACTACTAAGCAACTTATTAATTATTAACTAATCTAACAATCATAATTAACGAATAACTATATTTATTAATCATGATTAATTACTAATCCTATGATTAGTAGTTGTTATAATATTTCTTAGATTAGTTCAACATTGGATCTTCTAATTCTCTCTATTTTCTCTCTGGATGATAGAGTGTAAGAACGAATGGAAATTATGAGACCAGGTAAAATAAGAATTACTTTTTATAATTTTATACATTAAGACCACAACATATCACATATTTTAGAGTCCAAATTATTTAAAAATATAATAGAACACTTTTAAATGAATTCAAATTTTAAATTACAATTTAAATGTGTAATTATTTTTTATATTAATTTAATATTGGATTAAATAATCTAATAATATATGAAAAAAAAATAAAAAATGAGATATAACTAAATTCACAATATCTGATCTCAAATTCCACTCCATCCCATATAAAAACAAAAATTAAAAATGTACAAAGGGACAAATACTGTTTCGGATATTTGTCCTTGCACCCATAGCTGACAAATTTCTGTGTGCGGCTTAAACATGGAAGGGGTATCACATGCATATGTACAAAGGGACAAACCCCCAGAATTTTCGTGTGACTTTCCGAAGCGCGATACGAGAGAGAGAGAGAGAGAGTTTTGGGCATGTCAGCGGCATTATGATGCGCCTATTGTTTTTCGAGACAGGCAGTCGCAACCTTGGACGGTATTGCGTTGGATTGGCCTGTTGGTGCCATGCAACGTATCTATCTCTTTCTTCGTACCATGTCACGTGCCTTTATCCTCATCTCTCATCACACTAACTGTGTCACCCATCACAGTACTTTTTCCTCTCTAAAATATTATTTTTCATGTTCTATATAATAGTCGGTTGCTTAGATATATTTTAAGTTGCAGTAAAATTTAATATTTTTAACATAAGAGATTGATGTTTAATGGGTGATTATAGCGGGAAATAAGGGTTTTGCTAATACCCTCAACACAATCTAGTCTTCCCAACATCATGTGTATGCTTTCAACGTTAACAAGGCACGCAATTTAGGTTTCAGTCTCTGTGTTCTCCTTGATATTAACGTTCATGCCATTAATTTACGAATTTCATTTTCTATGGTTTTTGAGTATGACCTCATCCCTCTAAGTGATTTTTGCCTGTGTATAACATGCATAATTTAAATTGTTTTCATGAATAACATTTTCGCCCTAGATCCCGATCTATGCAATTTAGTTTCGAAGCTTTTGAGCTCTCGCAGCGATGGCGATGAGGGGGCAAGGGGATAACTGCTCTCTAAATTTTTTGGAAAAAAAAAAGTTTAATATGCATATTTTTTGTGGTATTTGAGAAAATGTTTAAGAATTGTTGTTAAAAGTCACAAGAAATATTAGTAAAAGATTCTAAAATATCATAAAAATGCTTTACAATGGTATTTGTTTCCTAAAGATTATGTCATTTGTCCTCTCCACCTCCCATCCCCCTGCATATTGTATTTTGGCCATGTGAAGATAAATTTCTCGCTTCTTTTTAGCTTCAGTATTTTCTCAAGCAAGCCTGACCAAAGGTATCAACGGATAGTCGGTTTAGTGGGATATGATGTTAAATCTTTTAACAAATGTCTCATGTTCGACTTTTGGGAATGAAAAATATTATGCTGGGAGGATAACTCTCGAAGTGGGCCACTACAACTTCTGAATCAGATTAATCAAAACATGGCTCCGGATACGAATTATGTACAAAAAAAAAAAAAAAAGAATATGACCAAACGCATTGGACAACTGCATATAGGGGGTATGGGTCCGATTTGAACCTAAGCTGGGACAAGATTTGTAACGCAGCGAATTTGTGCCCATTCATGGGCTTGAAATGGATTACGAAGCTCTGGCCCAGAAAATAGAGAGTTATTTCTGATGTCTAGGCTCAGTCTTTTGTCAGACCCAAGTCCTTGGAACTTAGCTCGAACCTGAACGTGTTCAGATTGTCCAAAACTGGAAATGGATAATATGAGTTTTGGATTGGACACAATACTGATAAGAAGCCCATTTAAGCTGGGCTTGAAGCCTACAAAAAATCAAATCTTGGCAAGGCGGGTTCTGGTTTTCCCCTTCCATTCCGTCACCCCCTTTTTCTTTGGGAGAGGGGCCTTATACCAAATGATATATAGAGCTATACTCCTATTAATCCAGTTCGAGTGTTTGTCAGACCTATTTTAGGGGGGGCAACTCTCCCAAAATAATATTTTTTATTCCCAAATTACAAATTCGAAATTTGGTTAAAAAATCTAGAATTTTTATCCGTGACTGTCCTCGGTGAAACCCGGGGGGGGGGGGGGGGGGGAGGTTTTAGTCTTTCCAGCCTTTGCCTTCAAGGAAAAGCCATGAAGTTTTAGTCTTCTACTCGTTTACCATTTAGCTTTCAGTCAACAAATTGATGGTCTATACACGGCTCCACGTGAATTAATCCTAGTGCATGCTCTCCTAATCTTTACTTTTTAGTCAAACAATATATGTAAATAAAATGTAATCAGCGGAGGCTTCAGGGTCAATCCCGTGTTTCAAAACATGTTTTGATTAGATTAATAATCTCACTATTTATTTTTTTTTTCATAAATTAACCATAAACGTAGGACCCAAGAAATCTTTACCTATATAAGCACATTATTGTCTCCAAAACCAAGCAGAACAAACATTAAGCAATCTCTCCGACAAGTAATTGGTGCAGAATTAGACACTCTTTTCCCTTGCTAGTGTGATTAAATTTGAGTTTCTGAAAATGGGTAAAGATAACAAGGGAAGTTGGTGGTCAAAGTTCTTCAAAGAAATGGCTCCATGCTTCAAGACCTCGGCCGATGATGCAAATGCCAAGAACACCAAGGCTACACCGGCCTATGATCCGGAGGCAACCATGATAGCTGCAGCCAAGCACTTCTCTAGCGCTCATAAAGTGAGCTTAGATTGATTCCCCCCCCCCTTTTGCATGTTAGGTCATGCGAGTTTGTATATCCTGTAATGTCATGATAGATTAGATATGGTTTGGTTTTGAAAAAGTTGAAATTAAACTCCACTGAATGATAATATAAATTTTTTACAGAGATCTTTAATTTCTACTCTGATATTTCCTATCAAAAAGTTTAATTTTAGTTGAAAATATTACGACTAAAATAAGATAATGAATAGATAAATTGAGATTTTAAAACATAATTGATTTCATCATTATATTTTTTAATACGATTGGGGTCTATTTGAAAATTTTATGTCAGTTGAGTTGAGATTGAAGTTTTTAATAGTAAAATTCTGTTAATATAATAATATTTATTATTCTTATGAAGAAAGTTGCTTTCTATTTGTTAAATTTGTATTTTCTATAAAATTTTATGCAACAATGTTGATAATTATTATGTGTAAAATAAAATAAAATATATCAATAAATTATAATTCAACTGATACGATCGTCTCTCTCTTAAAAGATCTCAAGTTCGTAAAAAATAAAATAGAGTTAAGTTCACACAGATGGAAAACACTCTGGATAACTGGATCGGGTTAATCTATAATGAAGAACCATATGGTATTAGATTCAATCAAAAAGAAACAAGTATATTAATCTAATTATTTTGCCAAACCATCGTAAATTACAGACACCTTCAATGAGTGTGAATCAATGAGGAAGGACCTAAAAGCTGCACTGTCGTCCAGGCCGGTGGCTGCAGCAAAAGATGTTCCAAATTTGAAATCAGAACAAAGTAAAACAGAAATAATTATTCAGCTGCCTTCTCCCTGCTTCTCCAGAATGACATCAACTCATAGAACTGCAAAAAACAACTAATGACTTGCATGAGTAAATCAAGCAATATCTTGCCCAAAGGAAGGCTTGTTCTGGAACAGACTCAGCTATACCTAGTTGAACACCATACAATCCCAGAGCATAAGATTACAACATAAATGTATACGTGTAATGAAGGAGCAACTCTTTCAGTAACGAACATGGTAATGAACCAAGACATGAGAGAATGCCCATTAAATTAAAATTTTCTTCCTTAATGGCTTTTGCCCGTTCGATCATCAATCCGAAGTCGTAGATGGTGATTAAGCATGGACGTACTAGATGGTATCAATAGTATGAGATGTGCCAAGTACGAGTTAGTGATTCTACCTACCCAGCATCAATGCAAATGTAAATGTATAATTTGTTCAGGATGAGAGAGCACATACTGATTTATGTTCTTGTTTAATAGAATTGAGAACCTTGAGTCTCCATGAGTCTTCACTAGACTTGCCAATTCTCTCTCTCCCGAAATCTCTCCTGTCCTCTTCCTCTGACTCAGAAATTGAAGGTACCTCGGAGGGATCCAATTCAACAGTCGCTTGCTCGTCTCCAAAATCAACTTCTGATCCGCAACCATCCCACAATCCAGACAAAGCCCTTTCCAGAATAATGGTTGGGAAGAAAATCACAATCTTGAAACAAATGAAAGCTGATAGAAAAATGCAAAAGATGGGTACGAGGAAGAAGGCTGAGCATGTGGAGAATATGAAGGCAAAGATCAATGAAGGAAGAAATAGCAATCCAACAAGAGAGATTGCCGAGAACTTTAATGTTTGTGTAAGCAACAAGGCTGGATTTTGCTTTGGCTTATGAAATTGAGGCATTGATAAAATGGGTATTGGATTAAAAATTTGGGTTTCTCCTTTTTTCTTTTTATGATCGATTTTTTTGTGATGATATATCATTTCTTTTGATGGGTTCTATACGTGGAGGTGTAAGAGAGATTTCTTGAGCTTCAATTGCGGTTGGTGTTGGACTGATCTGATTAAATTCTGAAGGATTTATCTCATCCAAAGAAGAAGTTTTGGATGTAAGCATTTAAGCAATGTCTAGCCAAATGTCTAAACTGGGTTGCTATTTTTAGAAAGTTCCATTTATTTTTCTTTTCTGTTAGAGTTTCCACTTGGGGCTGGAAAACATGAATAGACAATCAGAGTTTTGGTTTGGTAACATCATTTCATACTTTGAAACAAGTACGACCAATATAGCTCTACTCGCATCATCTTTTCTCCTAAAAATTCTTGAGTACAAGCCTTTCTGGTATTAAAAAATAATAATAATAACAAGTGCAAAGAAAATTTTGAGCCGAAGAAGTGTGACGAAAATTAGTGGTTTGCTTTCCAAATCTGCAATTTCCACCAAAAGTTGACATCCATACTATTGAAGGTAGGTTATGACTCTACAGATATCGACTATTCGTTAACTCGAGTAGTTATCGTCAAAGAGATATGATACCTGCAAAAACCGCTGGAGGGTGTTTCGACGGGGAGATTTCGACGCTCAAGTTAGAAAGAGCGATTTTCGTGTTAAAGAAAAACAGACTGAGAGTTCGATGGAGTTATTCCCTGTGATTAAAGTGCTTAATGTGTAAGACCGAGAGAGCGTACCTATTTTGGAGTGTTTTGAGATATTTTATACATGTGAAAATCATATGCCACTGCAGTGCTTCAACCCTACATTTCTTATCGAATCGATCCGAAAATCTCGAGAATTCAATATTTTGAATTAATTGCGATCCTCATCTTTTGAAAACTTTCGTATTCTAGAGGGAATATTTTATTAACTGAAAAATTCTCAGGATATTGTTCACCGTGAGAGATGGAAGTTAATAGGATATTTTGGTCTTCCTTTAGGATCGTTGGAATCGTTAACTATCGATCGGTCGTTCGTCTGATAAAGGGTCTTCAAGGCTCTTTTGGTTGAGGAGCCGACCATTGGATACCCGATCAGGGTGGTTACCTTCACTTGATGAATCACGTTCGGTTGGCGGGAAGACTAAAACTCTATCGTTCGGGAGACCTGAGTGACTGAGACCCTATCGTTCGGGAGATTTGGACGACTGAAACTCTTTGGTAGATAATCGTATTTGAATTTAAATCGATAGCTGTCATTCGTGGGCTTTTCATATGGGCCTTTCCAAAACTGACTCGTGAGATCTGATTTTTGTGATTGCCTTAATTTCCCTATTAGGGTTTTTCCGTATTCGTTTCGACTTGAAGATTTTATGGGCCCTTTTTTTCTTTAGGGCGATGTAGTTCTAAAAGGTCTATCCATGGCTGGTATAAACTTCAAACCCGCCGAGAGTCTCGCCGAAAATTTTTCTACAGTGAGTTTCAAGATAAATACTGGATGCAAAAGTTTTTCTATGTAAGATTTTTGAACATGGATCTCCTTCCGGTATTTTCGGATACCGACCAAACACCTTTCTTGAACGTGAAGATCCCGAATCTTCTTCATCATTCTCGTTTTTTGCGTGCTATGGCCCGCTATTGTGAGGCATGTTGTAGGAGCTTATAGATAGACCGTTTGATAGAAAACGAAATGCTGTTGTTGTCCGATTTGCTGATAGATAAAACTAGATAGATCACCAGGCCCCTCTTACTAGAGCGACAGGGAATACCGTTGGTTGATTCCGCACCAGTTGTAGACACTAATCTTCTCGATGAGATTTTTACCGAGTGGGAAATGCAGCCAAATGCGAAGAGGAGGGCAGATGATGCTTTTCATGAGTCCTAACGAAAAAGGTCAAGGGCTCGATCGCCCAACCCTCTTATGGGAGAGGAAGAGTCGGCAGAAACCAGAGGGCATGAGTCTCCCTTAGTGCATTCTGAAATGGGGGAGGGTTCACCGATCAACAATCCGATAGCTCTTGATGCGTCTTTTGAAGTTGGGGAGAGAAGTGTACCAGACGAGGGTCTCTTTGAGGCGACTGGAAGTGTTTTGGTTTAAGATTCGAGGCGGTAGGAAGTGGCACATGCTTCTTCTCCCACTCCAGAAGAAGCGTCGAAATTGTCCTCTCAGGAGTTCAAATACCTTTTGTAAGACATAGCAAACAAGTATTGTATCCCATCGTCTATTCCGATTAAGTCTCTTACCAGAGAGGAAGAGAATTTTGAAGAAGGATCGGTGACAGTTAGTGTAGGGAACCGTCAATTTAACTTCATCAATTCTCAAGCAGCACTGCAGCTGGCCGAGCAGTTCGAGTTTTCTCTGTAACTTGCCCTTCGAATGATGCCCCTGGACTGCGTTGACAATGTCATTCATTTTCTCTATCTTATGGTAAGTATCTTCTTTGTTCAAACACGTTTGGTTCTTATTGTCTTATGATTCTGATAAGCATACTTCTTCTCAGGTTTCAGCCTTGATCGAGCTTCAAGGGAAACGGAGGAAGAAGCATGATGAAACGATTTGCCTATATGAGCGGTCAAGTATTGGCGTTAAAGGATGCCTTGGAGAACCAGGAGAAAAACATCAGAGAGGAAAAAGATAGGCAGATCAGGGATCTTCAGACGGACTTTACTTTGGCCCGAGCTCGTTACGAGAAACTGGAAGCGGAGGCGCGCATTCGAGAAACATGGTTAATAACTGCTGAAGCATTGGCTTATCTTCGGGAGGAATCCCTTCAAGGTGCCGAACGAGAGATGACCAATCTCAAGGCGTCTATTGCTAAAAATACTATCAACCTCCAACTTTTTTAACGCGGGTTGCTTGAACGTCTGAAGTGCACCAAAGAGATCCTTCAACATGTCGGCCAATACGAGGCGTTGCCTCCTCTTGAGGGGTTTGCAGATTCGGATTCCGCCTTGGTTACTTCCAGTATTCCTTCCGCTCCTTTGTAATTTCGCGTTATCTGATGCGAAGGAATTGTTTTTTGTCCCATACTTCATCGAGATATAATAATTCTCTACAAAGAACTTTTGAATGCTTTATTCCGCTAGTTTGATGAAGTTGGGGGAACTCGCCCCATTGATGACGTGTCCGAACAATTGAGCCGAGGTGTCCAAGATCTAGTATGCGATTGGAAACCTCCAAGGTTAGGGTTATCTACCCGTTCGGGGAGTTTTATCCTAACTTAATGACACATCCGTTCGAAAGACCTAGATGGTTGAGGCCCATCGGTCGATTAGAAACCTTTGGAGTTAGGGCCGTGTCCGCCCGTTTGGGGAGTTTTATCCCAACTTAACAACACATTCGTTCGGAAGATCTGGGCGTCTGAGATCGATCGGTCGGTTTAAAACCTTAGGAGTTAGGGTCGTGTCCGCCCGTTCGGGAAGTTTCATCCCAACTTAACGACACATTCATTTGGAAGAATCTGGGCGACTGAGACCCGCCAGTCGGTTAGAAACCCTAGGTGTTAGGGTCGTGTCAGCCCGTTCGGCGAGTTTCATCCTAACTTAACAACACATTCGTTCAGAAGATTTGGACAACCGATGCCCATCAGTCGGTTTGAAACCTTAAGTGTTAGGGCCGTGTCTGTCCGTTCAGAGAGTTCCATCCCAACTTAATGGCACATTCGTTCGGAAGATCATGATGGTTAAGGCCCGTCAGTCGGTTTAAAACCTTAGGAGTTAAGGTCGTGTCCACCTGTTCGGGGAGTTTCATCCCAACTTAACGATATATTCATTCGGAAGAATTTGGGCGACTGAGGCCCACCGGTCGGTTAAAAACCTTAAGTGTTAGAGCCGTGTTCACCCGTTCGGAGAGTTTCATCCCAACTTAACGACACATTCGTTTGGAAGATCTGGACGGTTGAGACCCGTCAGTCGGTTTAAAATTTTAAGAGCTAGAGCCGTGTCCGTCCGTTTGGTGAGTTTCATCCTAACTTAATGACACATTCGTTCGGAAGATTTAGGCAGCTGAGACTCGTCAGTCGGTTAAAAATCTTAGGAGTTAGGATCGTATCCGCCTGTTCGGGGAGTTTTATCCCAACTTAACGACACATTCATTCGAAAGATTTGGGCGGTTGAGACCCATCAGTTGGTTAAAAACCTTACGAGTTAGGGCCGTGTCCGCCCGTTCGGGGAGTTTTATCCCAATTTAACGACACATTCGTTCGAAAGATTTGGGTGGCTGAGACCCACCAATTAGTTAAAAACCTTAGGAGTTTTAGGAGGGGTGCTTTCTCCACAGGTCATTAAGAATCTAGTACCATGTGCCATCAACAAGTAATAGGAGAACATCAAAATCTTTATCAAGGGAAAAGCGCAGGGAATTCCAGGTCGTAGGCCGGGCAGATGTTAATAGGAACATAAGGCTCGTGCCAACTGTCTTCACCATGGACTTGGAGGATCACCCTTCCTGGTACATCATGAGGCGGTCTAGGATCCAGTCTATTAGGCGGCTTATTCTCTCGTGGTGCATTGCGAACTTCTGTAGTTTACCACTTCGAACCAAGAATTCCAATTCGTCCTTAAACCTTTTGCACTCGTCGGTTGTGTGGCCATAGTCCTGATGGAAATGACAGTACTTGGACTTATCTTTCTTAGGATCTTCTTCCGTGGGTCGAGGGGGCCATCTGACGTATGATTTATTTTTTATATGATATAAAACCTGGCTTGAGGTTTCGTTCAGCGGAGTGTAGACACTGAACCTTCGCAAGGGCAGAGTTCCCAGTTTGCTCCTTTTCGTAGAGGGCTGACGAGGCGATCGGCTGCGTTTTTTTCTGCTAAGGCGTTTCCTTTGTCGGTCGAACGCCTCTGCATCTTCTGTCGTAATATATTTCTTCACTCGAGAGTAAAATTCTTGGATGGTTGTTGGGGGATTTTTCGTGATAGAGACTTTCATGTCCGAAGGATACAAGCTCATTAGGAGAGTAGCCAATACGATATTATGGTCCAAAGCGAGGACCTTCAGCATTTATGTCTTAAATCTTTTTATGAAGTCCCTTAGAGACTCTTCCCCCCATTGTAGCAATGATAGCAGAGAGGTGGATTTACGCTTGACTCCCCGACTGATTACTAAATGTGTCTCAAACTATTGTCAGAACTGTGTGAAACTCTTGATACTGAGGGACGGAAGAGAGTTAAATCATACCAGGGCATTACCCTTGAGAGTGGTAGGGAAGTGCTTGCACATCGCTGCATCTGAGAGGTCTCTGGAGACCATAACTGTTATGAAGTGGGCAGTATGGTCGCGAGGGTCATTGGTTCCATCATACCGCTCCATGGGAGGTAAAAGGATATCTCTCGGTATTGATTCTGAAGAAATCTTTGAATCAAATGACGATTCGCCTAGGGGGTATAGAGGATTTTCTCTACCCCTTGCACTCGCTCTTTTAAGCTCAGCAGCCATGAGTTGTTCGATCTGTTTTTTCAGATCCTCGGGGTCATATTGGGAGACCGCCGATGGTTCAGGAAACTCTCATCTTTGCGATCGCTCGTATTCGGACTCTGCCGCAGATGAGTAGCCGTCTGGCCCGAGAGCTCGGCAGAGTCCCTCCAAGTGTTTACTCATTCTTTGGAGTCTCGACTCCAATCTCTCCATTTGGGGCCGGTTCGCCTCCTCTGGCACTGACATTGGTACTGAGGCCATGACCGGCTGCTCTTGAGTCACGGGTTGTAGGATTTGCTTCGGACGGGACGACTGGGGAGAAAACGCGTGATCATGAATATGATGATTAGGTATCGGAGAGGTGATAGATTCGGCGGGTATAGGGGCGTGCCCTTCTACAACGGGTGAAACCCTCGAGGTCAATCTAGTTCTCGGAGGCCTGGTCGTCAGAATAACAAAAATTATTTTAGTATGTTCCCATGGATGGTGCCAATCTGCTAGAGGTGAGTTATGACTCCACAGATACCGGCTCTTCGTTGACTCGAGCGGTTGTCGTTAAAAAGATGTGATATCTGCAAAAACCATCGAAGGGTGCTCCAGAGGGGAGATTTCGATGCTCAAGTCAGAAAGAACGATTTTCGTATGAAAGGAAAACAGACTGAGAGCTTGAGGGAGTCATTCCCTGTGATTAGAGTGCCTAATGTGTAAGGCAGAGAGAGCGTACCTGTCTTGAAGGGTTTTGAGATGTTTTATACCAGTGAGAATCATACGCCGCTGCAGTGCTTCAACCCTACATTTTTTATTGAACCGATCCAGAAATTTTGAGAATTCAATATTTCGAATCAACTGTAATCCTCATCTTTTGGAAACTTTTGTATTCTGGAGGGAACCTTTTCTTAACTGAAAGATTCTCAGGATGCTGTTCGCCATGAGGAACGGTAGTTAATAGAATATTTTGGTCTTCTTTTAGGCTCGTTAGAATCTTTAGCTATCGATTGGTCGTTCGTCCGATTAATGGTTTTCAAGGCTCTTTCGGTTGAGGAGCTGACCATTGGATACCCGATCAGGGTGGTTACCTTCATTTGATAAATCACGTTTGATTGGTGGGATGATTAAGACCCTATTGTTCGAGAGATCTGGGTAACTGTGACCCTATCGTTCGGGAGATCTGGACGACTAAGACCCTTTGGTAGATAATCGTATTTAAACCTAGATCGATAGTTGTTCTTCGTGGGCATTTCATATGGGTCTTTCGAAAACTGACTCGTGAGATCTGATTTTTGGGAGCATGTCCCGTCACATATAGTCACACAAGTATGTCAAATTTAGTTGATTGGATCACAGTATCTTAAAATTAAAATATAAAAAGTTTTCATATTAAGTTTGTTAAAATTTAATTATAAAAATCTTTTGACTAAAGATCGAGACTCGCTTTGACATAGGTTTGCTGGAGTTGAACTCAACTCAATTAACCTCACAATTACCATAGGGCATACTTGACTTTCGACTAAAGATCGAGACTCACCTTGACATAGGTTTGCTGGAGTTGAACTCGACTCGATTAACCTCACAATTACCATAGGGCATACTTGAAACGTAGATTACACTTTTGAAAAGTTGAGATTAAATAAAAATTTTATTAAATAATAATACTTTCAGTAATTTTCTTAAAAATTATTTTACTTTTTGTTTATAAAATTTTATACTTTATATGAAAAACTTTTCCTTACGATTAAAATGATATTATATGTAAAATAAATTAAAACAGACTTAAGTTAGAGACATAGATGGACGAAACTTATTTAATTCAGAAATTCAATGCGGTAAAAATATGATCAAATTAGATATAATAAGAAAATGTGTTAAATTTTTCAATTAAATTTTGAATTTAAAACTTAAAAATGAGAAAAACTATACTGATAAAGATATTCTATTAAATAGGGTCTCTGAATATAGTTTCAGATATCGGTGGTGGTCAGAAAAAGACCGAATTTATTTGAAAAATTAAAGTACAAACATGTTCTCGGGCCAGTCCGGCCATCCAACCCATCCTCAGTAGGCCCAGGCCCAACCTAACTATTGTCGAAAGCCGACGTGGTACGCATTTGCCCGAGAACCCAACCCAAAATTTTTCCTGGAGACACGTGACAAAGGGACCCACCAAGGCAACCACAAATCATATGAGATCCATGCAAGGAGAACAAATCATGATCATTGATTGTTGATCCATCGTTTGAAATTTGTCGCATGCTAGCATCCCCTTCCTCCTCATTAGCAGGGAAGGTTCTGACGCCACGTGCCATTCACGTGATCAACACTGAATTATTTCCCTAAATAGTAAAACTAAAACTTGCCTGTAGTGTCGTAAGTCGTTGATTCTGCGGTCGCCGGAAAAACAAAAACCCCTCCAATTTTTTCCCTCAAAACCTCTCTCTCTCTCTCTCTCTCTCTCTCTCAGTCTTCAATTGCATACATGCTATGGTGGTTTCATTTGATTAGGTCTTTATTCACATAGAGAGAGAGAGAGAGAGAGAGAGAGCAGATGAAAGCAGGAGGAAGAATAGGGAGACAAGAAGAGGAAGAAGACGACGAAGAAGATTTCCTTATGAAGAAAGACGCTGGTGGTCCTTCCTCCTCCACCACCAACAACAACACTTCTTCTACCAAAAGAGGTTTCTCTTTCTTTCTTCTCAGATCCGATCTTTATCCAATGTATCTTTGATTAATTTTTTCTAGTATAAGTGTTGTGTTTTGAGAAATTCGACGGTTGGCCACTTGAATTTTCTCAGGAGGGAAGATCAACCATGAAAAAGCGAATGCAATTCGATCCAAACATTCGGTCACTGAGCAGCGTCGAAGGAGCAAAATCAACGAGAGGTACTCTCAATTCCTCATTATTCTTGAGTTTCTCTCAAGTGGGTTTTCATTCTTTGATACTAGGAATTGAAATTGGTCAATTTGACTAACAATTCTGGGGATAAAAATTGGGGAATAAAGTTACTAATACTTACCAAACAATCATGAAACCCTAATAGAAATTCTACAGTGTGAATCATTTCTCTATGTTATCACCTATCTCCTATAAGTAGCAAAAGAATTTTGCTCTAGATTTTTTCTAGTTGTAGCATTGTATATGAATTAGAGGATAGCATGAAGGGTTTTTGAAAGAAAACTGTTTGTTTATAAGATTGAGAGATTTGGCTGTATGATGTTTTTGCTCTAGATTTCATGGTTCATATTCATCATGCTTGTATGGTGATTTCTGATATCTTTAATCAAGGTACAAGAAGTATACTGACTTTGGGATACTTGGCCAAACGATAGACTGTAGGAGTTGTTCTTTGATATTCATCTTATATGAATACTTTATTGACTGATTCCCATTGATGTTACACCTTTTGTTCAGGTTCCAGATATTAAGAGATTTGATACCCCATAGTGATCAGAAGAGAGACACAGCGTCGTTCCTGTTAGAGGTGCATCATTTTATGTCCTTTTTTTTTTGAAAAACACTTATTCATGGAATTATATTTTTTAAATTTGTTGTCTTAACAAAGATAGTTTTATGCAGGTGATAGAGTATGTTCAGTATTTACAGGAAAAGGTGCAGAAGTACGAGGGCTCTTATCAAGGATGGACACAAGAGCCAACAAAACTAATGCCCTGGGTACTATTTATGCGTGATCTGTTTATGATCTCCATGCATGACATTTTCAATTGGTAATGCCCATGGACATCTTTTTTGGACTGCTAATTAAGGCCAGGATTGTATCACTCGCAATTCATGAACAAAGAAAAACATCTTCAGATTCCTAACTTGAGATTCTTTCTGTGTCAAAAGTCCTATATGTTTTTTATGAAATGGTTTTTTAGTATTTCTTTTCTTTTTTGGTAATGGAATAAAATGATTCTTGTTGTGTTATATGTCTCCATTTACATGCAAAGTAAATTGCGTTAACACAACACATTGTATGTTGGAATTGTTTGTCTTTACAAGTAATAATAACACAGGCCATAAAGCCAACATTCCTTGAGCCACATGCCGTAAAATTTCCAAATATTGAGGTTACCACGTCCAATCTGACAGTTTCATGTGAAAGAACTGAGCTTTGGTAACCTTAATTGTTTTTCCTTTTCTTTTACTGTAAATGATGTTTATATGAGTTTATGCTGGTTTTATAGGGCTATTCTTTTTATCACTAAACTCTTAACTACAAATAATCTTCAACTCCACAGAGAAACAGTCACTGGCGTGTACAAAATTTTGTTGGTCAACCTCAACCAATAAAGAATAATTCTGGTCTGGGATCAACTTTTTCTGGGAAATTTGATGAGAATAACATTGCTATGACACCAACTATGCTTACAAATGCACAGAATCCTCTGGAAACTGATCCTGGCAGGATTTCTGCATGTAAATCAATGGATGAGCAACCTGAGTTAGCAAGCAAAGCAACAGCTCTTCCCTTGCCTTTGCAGCAGGGGGTGCCCCCTCCTACGCGAAGTGATGGTATGCTAATCCGTACTCTTCAAGGACCAGTCTCTGATGCACAATTAGCAGACTGCCCTATCAGTAATGATACACTTGGGCAGCAGGATGACTTGGTGATTGAAGGAGGCACAATCGGCATATCAAGTGTTTACTCACAAGGGTGAGTACCTGTTTCAAAATCATTTAGTTGATTTATGTGTATCACATTCTACCTAAAATACTTGGTTGCTGATTAATGTCAAAGATAGCTACAGTTGTATTTATCATGGTAATTTTTAACAGCACCAGAAAGCAGTCATCTCTACACTCTTTTGCTGCTTGATAAACTTAACTGGGGCACAGCTACAAATTAATCTTAATTTAAAATTGCTCAATGTGTAAATCGTTAGCATTCTTGTTTATTAAGGGCGCAACTAATGAAAGAACCCCTTATTGAGGGCTGGAAAAGGATAGTTTGACTTTCAAGAGATCCCAGGACTCCTTTAGGGAAGGGGTGTAGCTATTTTTCATTATTCTATCATTACTTTGTGATTCTTAATCTGTCCAGTAAGAAAGAGTCTGGATAACTTTGATTTTTCTCATATGTTGCTTGTGGATTTGGAGCATCAGCAGCTTTTTACAACCTTGAAGGACCAATGATTTTGGGATTTTGCATGTGCACCTTGATCAGAGAAGGTCATGGATTTTTGAACAACAATACAGTACTAGGGGATATAATTAGTTGCTGCAGTTTTCTTGCTTTAGTCAATATTTATTTATTTATTGCATTTATTTTATTGAGTTTTTAATCCTAGGAATATAAGATAGTGCTGTATTTCCCAAATCCAGCCTAACTGAGAACATGCTTGGCCTTGCAGTTGAAATGTTGCCATCATATCATTAAAATTTGCAGGTGGTTCCTCTTTATGGTATTCTTTCTGAAACCATTTTCTGTTGGCTGTTTTTGGTGATGAGCAGGCTATTGAATTCCCTGACGGAAGCACTGCATGGATCAGGCGTGGATTTGTCACAGGCCAGCGTCTCTGTACAGATTAATCTTGGGAAGCGAGCAAACAAAGGGTTGGCCTTAGGAACATCTAAGGTAAAAGTGGTTTTATGTTTATGACCTACGTACCATTTTTATTGGGAATCAGCATTAAGTGCGGATTGTATGATGAACAAGTTTCTATGTTAGCATGGATGATTTGGTTTTCGAGGACCGATAGATTTCTATTTTGTGTGGCGTAGTGTTGTTACAGTAGCATTTGGTTTGGAGTACGTGATAGAGGGTCATTACCATGGAGACAAGACATGACAGGGACGAAAATTTTGAAAATGCATAGGGGCAAAGTAGGAAAAAAAATATCAAAATTTTAAACTTACCTCCAACCCCATGTCCACTAAAAAAGGAGGTACAAAAATTTGGCTCATTTTTGTCGTAGTTGTCTTCGTTTTTTGTCACGTACTTGGCTTTTCCATCATGTGTATACCATTTCAAATGCTACCTTCAGGTTTTTGCCACACCTCATTTATGTAAGGACGAGGAACTAGACCTGCCAAGTGAGAATTTTCTCATGCAATTCTTTTCCTTCACTTCTCTTAGGTCTACTTTTGGAATATGTGGCATATTAGGAACAATTTTCTCAGTTTCGTTTATCTAAATATATAGTAATTTCTTAATTATTACTACCAAACTGTTAAATAACTTACAATCAATTCCAAAAATTCTAATTATTTTTACCTTGTTATGTTGCACCAGCGTTTTCTGAAATGGGCCCTGTTTGTGTTGTG
This sequence comes from Dillenia turbinata, assembly GCA_037126225.1. Lineage (NCBI taxonomy): Eukaryota > Viridiplantae > Streptophyta > Magnoliopsida > Dilleniales > Dilleniaceae > Dillenia > Dillenia turbinata. The sequence continues at coordinate 19,281,266 of JBAMMX010000019.1, forward strand.
TACGATGTAAACATCTTTAGGCTTGACACAATACTTGACACTAAGTTACAATAGTTGTATTTTTTTTTTTTTTAAGTTGTAACTTTTGTGCATAGCATGTGATGCCTCATATACCATGTTTCCGTGCTTTGCTGTATCCTGACTCCGTAGTTTCTCATACAATTGTATTATAGATCCATCTGCACTTCAACTGAAGAATGCTATATACCGATGACCAATGAGAATTGATAACAGTACTGACTTTTCAGGATTTCGAGGACCCTGCTTCAGGCAATCAACATGGAAATAATGGTGATGACTCTAATAAAACTCAAAAGAGGCTGAAGATTTGAAGTCATTTATTTAACAAGAGTCCTTTTTTCTCAAGGTTTTCTTGGTTTCTTTCTTTTCTTTTTTCTATTTCCATTGGAATGGGGGTGTTATATATATATATATATATATATATATATATATATATATATATATATATATTTTTTTTCTTATGATTCTCTTTTGCATGTACTCCCTCGATCCCCAATTCAGGGAACCAATTTATTGTATATTATGTCATTTGCTCTTCTTAGAAAGAATAGGAAATTCTTGGTTAGAGCAAGCTGCTTTGCACATGAAGGGAGAATGCGGTTTGTCTGTCCTTGCTTTAGTGGAGCCAAATTTTAAAACATCTTTTTGTTCTCTTCAAATGCATTCTTGTGGTTGTTTCGTACAGAATGTATAAATCTCAGCACTCAAAAAATTTGCAAAATTCTGAACTACTTGGAGATATTTATTTCACAAGCAGTTTTCCCCCGCCCCCGGGGGGGGGATTGAAAAAAAATCCTGAAAATTATCAATTCAAGAATATAATCCTGAAAATTTAAAAATTGTAATTTTCTAACACTCAACATGGTTCATGTCCGCTGCTATAGCTTGACAAGATCTCTAGTAGGATTTTTTTTTTTTTTAGTGCATATTGAAACTCGAATCTGAATTTATTATAACGGGGAGGGGGAAGCTAAAACTCATTAGCCTCCAGGATTATTACCAAATGCATGAGAAGGATGAACCTCTTTACAAGTACTTTGCGAAATGGAAGCAACGCTGCATATGTATTGCTCTAGGCCAAAGAATTTTCATCAAGCACCCCAGCCAGATTCATTGCATGAGCTGATGTTGCAAGATTTTGATGCATTATCACTGTCCCCAAATATTTCGCGTTTCTGACTGCCAAATCAATTAAATTTCCAGGATGAAAAATGAGCAATTACAAATAATCACTCGTAAATCTCCGGTAATCTGAACCAAAAGTAAATAAGGAAAACAAGATGGCCAAGATAGGAAGATGATTGTAGGAGGTGATGTGATGCTTGGAGAGAGAGAGAGAGAGAGAGAGGGGCAACCTTATCAAAGCTTGGATAACGACAAATGTGCAGCTTGTTAGACATGACAAGAGGACATACCTGCAAAGGCGATACTTTTACCCGAGTCATGACAATAAAATATCCTTACACAGGCTACATACAGACAGCAGGGTTATCAAATATCTGTAAATCAACATGAACAAGAAAAATAGGAGGAAAGGAAGAAACAAATTATTCGAGGGCGATTTGCCCTTGGGGGCATAAGAGCAACATGTTACCCTGCTAATGCCACAGGAAAAACATGACTCATGCCTATGCTCCACCCTCTCTTCATATATGGCATGTCTAACATCTAATTTCATCAGAGACAAACAGATTTTTCATAATAGAGTCAACCCTGATGCACAATTGCATCAACACACAACGTTCGGTAATGATAATAATGTAGTGTAAATGTAAAACCTGCATATGAACTTTCATGTGAACCATCTCTACCAAGTATTTGCGCAATTAAGTGACGAAGAATCCATTTTTCAAATACCCACCAATAACCACCATTGTCACAGAAATTTTTGACAGCTGGATGAGGAGAAAGATGGCAAAATTAATAACCTTCTCTAGGTGGCTCATCAGCAGCATGCCTAACATCTATTGCCACAATCTGAGTTCAAACGTGGTGTGAATGGTACCATCGGCAGTAGTAAAAGAATAAATAACTGAGATGCATGCAGACGGATAAACAAAACAAACTTACCCACGCAAATATGCCAAAAGTGCATGAACTAGAACAAAGTGTTTAGATTTACTTCCCCTGCAGCTGCTGCTTGGCAGATATAAATATAAAGTAGAACCAAGAAATTAATGAACCAGTGTCTACACAAAGAGGAAGGAAGCAGATCCAATCATCGACTTTAGACCTTTGGAATACATCCTTCCACTCTGACCCTGAAAAATGCAGGGAGTCATCAATAACACCCACATAGGGAATTTCTCAGAACTACCAAGTTTGTATGGTTAAATCAGGCAATCTAAATTTTCAAACCAAGATGAATTAGCTGAAAACTTTTTCATAATCACCATTTTCCAAAGAACATTAACATCAAAAAATGAAATATACAGCAGGAAAGGAAATTAATAGCTCATTTTCCTGGCAAAGATGCATCATGTACATCTTCTCCAGATTTGGGGAAGCTTATTGCGCAATTTGTGTAATAATGTACAGATTCTGTGTTCAAGATGCAGTGATGATGCAAATATACAATGAGAAAATCCATTGTGCAAATTTTTGCAACATCAGAATGCTCATGTGGCGTCGATCTAGTCAATCATGACAACTAACTCAGCCACATCTATGTGTTGAAAGCTCTGTGAAATTAGAACTAGTCCAGCTAACAGTAATATCAGAAGAAACACAAACAGATTTCTCCATCGGAAAAAAAAAAAAAAAAAAAAGAAAAAAAAAATACAAACAAATTTGAGTAAGGTAGACATACACGGTGTTCACCAGATTCTTCTAAATACTCCTTATAAACACAAGTGCAAAACAACATCCAAAACAGGCATTACCATAAACTAAATAGGTGACATCAGACAGCACCTTAATATTTGCTCATGTCAGCAACATATAAAGGCTTAAAAGATGCAACTGTTGCCACCTTTTTCCATTGGTAGTGCTGCAACTGCCATAAGACCACACATGAGTATGGTTCAAGGAATTTTTGTTACAAAATTTAAAGACAATGAGAGAGAGAGAGAGAGCCAAGATAAGCCAGCAAATTAAATTCTGAACGAGAATGCTGTTACAGGATTGCTTTTATACATCAAGTTATTGCAATTAAGATGGAGAATGGAATATTCAAGAGGGCTACAACATATGATTTTACATCCTGTTGCTTGCAACTCTACAACTGGTATAAACAAACAAAAAGGGCTCAATAATTACTTATTACAAAGACTAGTACTTAGAAGACATTAAGTTCTTTAGCTCCAATAAATGTTCATCATCTGAAACATTAAGCATAAGGCGAAGGTCAGTTAGTAATGCTTCCTGGTCCCAACTTAAGGGGCCAGATGCATACAATGCTTCAATAGTGCAGCGATAAGCATGCAACTCCAACCTATGAACTCTGGCACTCAGTTCCTCTTCTGAAGGAACAAAGAGTTCTTCTACATTTGCACTCCAGCCAGAAAAAGTTTCAGAACTGCTATTAAGGGTATGGCTCTCGTGACTAGGACTGGATAAGAGAGAACCTGGTAACTTATTTAGACTGTTATAATTAGGGCCAGAACTACCAACGGAGGATGCATTGCTATCTGAATGAGAACCAGATAACTCTGCATCATAATTTGAAATTATTCTGTTGTTAAATGAAGCAAGCATGGATTTCTCACCCAGATCTTCTCGAGGGAAAGCAACACTATCTATCCTTTCAAAAGGCAGGTCCTCTGGAGCCAATTCTTGACATGTACCCCCTCCAACAATGACACTCATTCTCTTGTTTTCAGCGTGCATTTCAATATTAGATGAGGAATAAGGCATCCTTCTTTTGAGTGTCCTAGAGGAAACAGAATGAGGTGATGATGGATGAAACATGTCCTGGATGAAACCATCACCTTCTTTAGCTCCTTTCTCCATCTTCAGCTTCTTACTCAACCTGGCATTTCCAGCTGGAATCTTCTTTGTCTGTGGTACCTGTGAAGCAACACCTCCCTTTGCAGGCAAACAGCCATACCTTGCCTCAGATCTAACTTTGGCATTCGTCTGAGTCACATTAACACACATCTGAAAGGTATCAACATCTTCAGACTTCACAAGATCCTACATATAGACAAAATACAAACTCAAATGAGAAAAGCAAATTAAGATAATAAGAAACAAAGCCAGACATGAGCACAACATATATACAACTGGAAAAACAATAAGCTGGGTTAAAGAAAAGTACCTTCTTTATCACAGTCCATGTACCATCTTCCCATGCTTGCTGCACTCTCATATGAAGCTTATTAACTTGGATTTCTTGAGAAGAATCCACTAATCTAACCATAAATGTAACCTCCCCGATAACCTTGGAAACCATAGCAGCTTTCCAAGAACCATTATTATAGACCTCCACAGTGTCACCAACTGTCCAACTCTTCATACTTCCCGTGGGAGGTGGAAAAGGTCTAACGACCTTCCTTGGGACCGTAACTACAATTGATTCACCTATGCTGCCTGAATTGCTGTCATAACGAACACGATAAGTTTTGCCATTGGATGAAACTATTTCAGCTGAACGCCAAGAACCAGATGGCGAATCTTCCTTGCTTAAAACCTCAACTTTATACCCTTTTCTGAATCGCATGACACCCATTTTTTTAAAATCAAGCCCAGATTCACAAGAACCTGTGACCAAAAAAAAAAAAAAAAAAAAATGATTACTAAATAAAATCAAGAGTCGCAAGAAGTTCAGAAGATTCCTAAGAACTGAAAGAAGTCAATGAAATTCAAAACCATTGGAAACTATATGCAGATGAAACATAGAAATCAAACAAAAAAAAAACCCCAAAAAAATTGCATCGGGTAACCTCTCTAATGAAGATCAGAGATCCACAGTTCACCATATTAATTGTGAAAAAAAAAAGATATCATCTTTACAACCCTAAAATAGTCTGATAGTTCATATCAAATCTTTACAGATTAATCTATTTCAAAACCCCAAAACGCAAAAAAAATTGAAGCCAAGAACAATCATCCAAAATCACAAAGCTAAAAACCCAAAACACGAAACATACCAAAAGTCCCTCAACCCCAATTAGCCCCAAAACCAGATCAACTTACAGGCAAAAACATACAAGATTGAACACTAATTTACAATGCAATAGCAAGAAATTGGGTCAAGAAAGTTGAATCAGTCCGAAAATTAATAAATTTCTGGGAAGAAAAAAATAGCCGTAATTTGAATCATACAAGAACCCTAAAAATGCTAATCAATCAAGACAACACCGCAGAAATTTGACTTACTTTGAAAATTTCGGATAAAATTTGTCTACACAACTTGTTGCCTGATCGAAGCCCTACGATTTTCAGCAACAATTGAATGCCTGCATGTAATCTTGAGGAAGAATAAAAACTAGGGTTTGGTGTGATCTTGAATTTCAAGATTTGAGGTCTCCTTATTTATTTATTTTTTATATTTCAAGTATATAATCTTTTTATCTGATTCTGACACTTATTTTATTTATATTGAATGGGGCACTTTTTTTTGTAATTATTTATTTTTTTCTTTTTCCTATTCCTATAATTTTGTTGGCATGGCAAAGAATTAAATGACAAATCTGTTTTTCTAGTTGTTAAAATAAAATTCTTTATTTTGACAAAAAATATAAATAATAATTCTTTATTTTTTTTCCAAATTTAACTAGCAAAATAATTTAAACAAATAATACATATTTTTCATTTCAAATCCTTTTTTTCCTTTTTTTTAACTGTTACTCAATTAATCTGATTTTAATACTGTAGATTCCATTTTAAGGGTTAATTCCCTCGAAATTTATTTTTTTTATTCTCGATATTTTTTTATTGGTATATTATATGATTAATTCTAAAATTTGTAATTAAATTTTAAATTGTTGTTATTGTTGTCATTTTTCAAATCTATTTTTTTATTTAGTTTTTTATTTTAATTTCATTTTGTATCTGAGAGCTTTTGCTTAAAATAAAAAAGAAAAAAATGAACACCATCACTTTCTCAGTCTCATTTTAAGTAAAAAAATAAATAAAGCATAAATATTAAAAAAAAAAAAATATCACTTCAAACTTTTTATTAAATGTTATTGTTTCTTCCAAAAAAAAAAAGCCATGATCAACTTGTTTGATCTAATTTTAGGAGCAAAGTAGTAAAATTATTTATTTATTATATTGACAAAAAGAAAATAATACTCATTTTAAAATAAGAAAAAAAATTATTTTTGAAATGGACCGGACCGGAGGGAAGAAATATTATGGTTTCTCTCTCTCAATTGGACCGGATGTCCACTCGTCAATCTCCGATTACGACTGGGGTCAGCTTGAAAATTACAAATATAAGTACTTTTTAAAGCAAATTATTTACTTTAAACATTAGTCGAATATTATCAGTTTTCAAAAGGTTAAAATAGTGCCAAAGATAAAATAACTATCAAATTAACCCATTCCCAATTTGATCATAGCTCGTTAAACACATCAACCAAACAACTCATTAAAGAAAAAATAGTGATTAAAGAAAAAATAGTGATCATAGCTCGGATACCATGTTAAAATAATTTGGACAAGCAAGTAATAACAATAATATTAAATTCTAAAATTTCATTGTTTTAATTAATTATTATAATAAGTTAATTTTATATATATAAAAAAACTTATTATCACAGATATTAAAATATAATATTATAAATATGGAAACATAAAAATAAGTAAATTAAATAATCTTATAATATTTTTTAATAAAGTCAAATATTTTCATAATATATGATATCTCGTAACATCCTTTCAAATTCAATGTGGTAAAATAAAAACTACTTGATTTTAAAATTGATGATAAGTGTATATCGACATGGTTGAAGATGTGTTTTTTCTTTTTTTTTTTTCAATCATAAAAAGATGATTGAAGATATAGCACTATACCTTAGTCGTATCCAACTCCTTTTCGCTGTGCATTATTATTATCAGTTTTCTCGAATGTTTTCTTCTTACCTGAATTTCGAGTCCCACAGGAGTCTTTGCTCGACTCCGCTATATAAGGATAACCCGACTATAGCCTACTCGCCTATAGATATTCCTGCTCGAGTTTAATGTGCCTATTCACATTGGTGAAAGTACGAATACTTTTATCGTTTGTGAAATAGGTTTTCATGATTTCTCATGAATCAGGTGAAGAACTGAATCGCATCCAGCATAAGAAAACATATCCGAAATGAGCTCAGTCGCGTTCCCCAACTCGGCGACCATACTCGACATTTTTATCAAATGTTATATCATCGTATGATCAACCATTTTCTTATAAGTTATTACACTTATAAGTCAGTATCTTCATCTCAGCATCTGTAAGAGCACCACAATACTCTTTATAGGATGAGCCAAAACCGATAAAGCCATATGACATTACTCATAGACTGAGATTGCATCATCGTGCATGCTACTTGGGAGGATTGCCCTAACTCGGCCATCATTCCTCTTCCATGCACGTGATGTCCCGTAATCTCATCTGTCTGAGGTGTAGTACCCTCCCCAGAGTCTACTATCTCACGCCTCAAAATTTTAATTAGATCTTACCTCTTGAGGATAAATTGAATCTATCAGTGAAAAATCACGTAATTATCACCATTTAATTTTATCTCCCTTGCAAAAAATCTAATAAAACAATTTTAGAAGCAGTCACAGAGATAATTTTGGCTTGTGATACTTATTCTCACATTTTGTGCTCCCTACAAATCAACAAGACACAAATGATTCGAATACAAACCCCAAGACGAGCGTATGAATCAACAAATGCCATACACCACAATCCGGGATTACATCTCACCTTTCGGATTAGAATTCGGTACACAAAAACTCATTAAAGTTACTTTTATGGATGTAAGACCCTCAAATTTTGAAAAAATTTCAATTCCAGACGAGCTGACGCGTCGCTGGTGATCCCACGCGCCGCCACGTGCCGGGGATAGATTCTTGCGCGTGCCAGACGCGCAGCGCGAGTAACGCGCCCTCACTCGCGCGACCAGCATGCGCAGGTCGGTTCCAGACCTGGGGCGCAGGTCGGGACCCGAAACTTGGTCCGGATCCATGGGGGCGGGTCGGGAGCAGATCGGGGGGACACGTGTGTGGGTCGTAACCGACCCAGACCAGTTCACACGCCTTTCTCGCGCATGAACCCCACGCGCCTTTTCCTCTATGAACACGCGCCTCTCCACGTGTGTTGTGCACACGCTAACAGGTTGGACCTCTTCGTCTTCACCCGAATTTTTTTGTAATCGGGTCTTTCGACCCGGTTTCCGAAAAACATATTTTTCGACTCTATTTTCACCGGATTTTTTATGGAATTTCTAATTCAAATTATTCCAAACATTCTTGACTTGATTTTTGGAACAATCGCACCCTAATCTCGGCATATTTTGGATCCAAAATTCTGACCCTCCAAGGTCAATTTTGAAAATCCAATTTTCGGCATCAACAATATGCAATATATATATCAAATCGAAGAGCATGAAACAATAAACACAGATCTATAATTTTCATGTATTGATTTGCCCTAAAACTCGACAAATCTGTGGTTGAATGGTTCGGTCACTATTCACGGCAGAAACTTTCAACCGGAATTTTTTTCACCTAAACACACTCAGAAAATTACGAAAAAATTATTTTCGTGTTCTACGGATCATGGATAACACAGTGGTGTTCTCGGATTCACGAAACTCATACGTGATTCGAACCCCAAATTTTAAACTTTAAATTTTTTATACCCAAAAATAATTTCGAAAATTATTTTTAATAATCCAATTTATGCTCTGATACCAATGTTGGATATTTTAGTGACTCATTCACAGCGAAAGCATATACAATAATTTTTGAAAAAATAAATAGAGACCGAGTATAGTAATAAATACCTCAACGTGTAGAGTCTCCAAAAAATCGATCCATTTGTACGTCCCTCGAACGGATGTTGTGGTCGGGATGGTCATCACGATGTTAATCGAACCACCACCGCAATACCATGACGTCACAACTGTCAGTCCGGCGATCGTTGTGACGGAAAAAAATTCCCTACGCGGAATTTTTCTCATACTCTCATTTTATTCTCTCTCAAGAGAATAATTTTCTCTCTAGGTTGCTCTCATAACAGTCGGACATGTACTATTATCCTCTTTGGAAGATGACTAACTCACGAATAAAAGTCTAGTGCACTAAGGAGAGAGAGAGAATAATAGTTATCTTAGGATGCTTAATAGATTAGTGGTTGTTATCCCACTATCTCATAATTTAAAAATACCACTTGGACACCAATAACCAACAATTCGTTTTCCGTAGAGGATGGAGGAGAATCGCTTAGCGGATAAATCAGCTAAAGAAGCCAGTAGACGAGAGGGGTGATGGGGGACAGCCGACCGGCTTCAACAGGTTCAAAATATTTGAATGGGCAGCGTTCTTCAAAATTTGCGACGGCGTCGTTCTGTGGTCTGAGACTTGCAATTACAATCCCCCTTTTCTTTTGCAAATGAATTTCTTATTTTATGATTTTCGGGCAATTGTGCTAGCAAAAATGTTTATGTTATTATATCAATAATACTTAATAAGGCTAATCTTCTACAAATCATCATCTTCTTATAATAGTCCAAAAAGTAATTGGCAAAGCAATGAGCCACGACAAACAACAATTATATTGGAATTTAGAGAGAATTATAATAGATAGAAAATGGGGTAAAAAGGAGGGACAAATTATAATTTTCAAGAAATAAATAATATTTTTATACTTTTTAACAAGATTTTAAAATTTTATAACAATATTTGTAAAACTTTAAATATTCTTAAAAAAATTTAAATACTAAATGAGATTAAGTTTTAGATAATCATAAGAAGTTTTTTAGTTAAAAGAAAAAGTTACGTGTGATAATTCCTTAGAAAAATTTATATTGTTTTATAATTTTAATCCATTTGAAAGAAACCAGTTTGAAGAACCAGATGATAGAGAGAGAGAGAGAGAGAGAGAATCGATGGTGCAGAACAGAGTGGAGTTTGGAAGATTCAATTAAAATTCTAAAGAAGTGGGTGAAATTTAAGGGTAGTTTGGTTAGCGTGAAAAAGTGAAAGAAAAATGGGAGAGAAAGTAAAAGTGAAAGGAAAATGGGAGAGAAAGTAAAAGTAAAAGGAAATCATACATTTTACTCCTTTGGTAAGGAAGAAAATATGAAGGGAAAGTAATTCCTCACTCTTAAAAAATCATTTTCATTCTAAAATAGACGGAAATAAAAAAAAATGAGATTTTTTGACAAATTTATTCTTACTCTTCTTTAACATTTATGAAATTATCTATTTTTTTATTTTAATTTTATTTAATATAAACTAATAAAATTTAATTTTTTTCATCAATTTTTTAGAAAAATTATTTTTCTAATTTTACTTTTTTTAATTTTTTTATATTAATATTTTAATTTTATTTAATATAAAATAATAAAAAAAATTTATAAAACTAAAAAAATATATATTAAATAATTATTTTTAAAATAAATATTTTAAATTAAAAAAATATATATAATGAGAAATATTAAAAATATTATTTTATAAATATATAATAATAAAATTGATAATTTTATTTCACCTTTTATCCTAACAAATAAATACTTTCCTTTCTTTTCCCCTTCTCCTCTGCGAATCAAACTTACCAAACTTACCCAAACTCACCATTTGAGGATTCCTCAAATACATACATACAAGTGCAAAAGACCCAAAAGTACGGAATCCAAATCTACCACACGGGACACCGACTCAGATCACATCACATCCCCCGAAATCAAAATCAAGCAAGCCTGTAACGTTGGTCTCCCACTTCAATCAAACCACAAAAATTGTTTTGTAATTTCTAAGACAGAACTCTACGAAAACCATTGGATTTTGAGATCAATAAAACGAGATAGGGTTTTTACATAGTTTATAACAAAATCTTAGGACTTTGATCCTTAATGTCGGCCACAAACATAGGTTTAAGGACACACAAAGAGAACACCTTCCTTACCTTACCACCACTTACTACTGACAATACCATTTCTTTTTGACAAAATTGTACACAAAAAAGGGTGTTAGTCTCTTTTCTTGTACTTCTAGAAATGAAAATGTTGATTCAGAAAAGGGTTTCCATTATTTTTTTTTCTTTTCCATGTTTTAGGGTTGTCGCAGCGGGATCGCTTTGTTATGTATGGGACTTCGTCTTCTGACTGGAGTATAATCCATTGTAAAATATTGCGATGCATCGGTCGCTTCGATCCATTCTTGCCTTGTTCCTCTAGCATAAATATGATTTTCTGGATCCCTTTGATGCTGTTTACCTAGACAATAACACATAGATTTGATCAGAGGAATGTTGTGGGGGGCGCCATGTTTAATGATTTAATTAAACAAAATTGACAAGAGGATGAATGCCTATATGGTTGGCACATATGTCACCCTCAGCATATAATAAAAAAGGGACAGGAATTATCTTAATATTTAGTTTCGCTGCTTTAATTCAGAGATTCATTTTAGCAGCTTTTGTTTTCTAGAAGTTTAAAAGGGTCAGATTGGAATGTCCTTTCAGATTTAGCCTTTGGACAACATCTCTCTCTCCCTCTCTCCCTCTCTCTCTCTCTCTCTCTCTCTCTCTCTCTCTCTCTCTCTCTCTCTCTATTTGAATTAAATTGATCAATCAGATGAAAAATATATATGGGGCCACAGGAAAAAAGGGCATTCCTCTTTGAAGAACAGTTTGGTGGGCTAAGTTTCCACGCATGGTTTAGATACAAAACCAACAAAGCTTTGCTTGTGTATTCCATGAGAATGCGAATGAGTCCATTTATATTCTATGGCCTTTGTTAGTGACACGAATAAAGCTAGTGATGATAATACCTAAAAGCGAAGCCTCTTGCTTATAAGTGGTTGATGGCGGTGGTTCTTCTTTGCCTGCATGTCGTCCTTCAGTCTGTATAGCCAAAACAAGAGAAAAATCATAAGTGTGCATATGAGGATATAGTTTAGATAAATGAAGCTTTGGAAAGAAAAAGAAGCCTTACAGTTTCCGTGTCAATGTGTCCAAGCTTCCTTGGGTGGTTAGCAAGAGACTGTTGGAGACTTTGAACTATGCAAGAATTAAAAAAACATAACATGAGCTCGAGCTTGAGAGAGAGAGAGAGAGAGAGAGAGAGAGAGAGAGAGAAGCGTTCATACCTTGTTCAATGGAGGAGTGAACTTGAATTTGGTCAGAAGCACAGGGCATAAGCAGAACACAAAGAGTAAACCATAGTGTTGTAGTAATGATTAACATCTCCATTTTTCTTTTACCGGAATACTATGCATGAGAGTGATTTGATTTTGCAGGTTTAAGTTGGAATTTATATCCTAATGGAATGAATAGAGAGAGAGAGAGAGAGAACACAAAGCACAAAATGGAGAGTTCCAAAACAAGTACAAAACCAAAATCTAAAAATTAGAGTTGCAAGCTTTTGAGTAGCCACCACCCACAGGGTTTGTATTTTGTCACCTTCTAATGTGGACCCTCCCATGCTTCCTCCTAATTTATAATAAGCATATCCTTAACAAAAATCCATGAACCACGAACCACCAACATGCTAGTCCCTTTCTGAGAAAGAGCCAGCCCTCAACACCATCCCTTGCATGACAGAAAAATATAGAATTACAGGCCTTTTACTTTTGATATATCACATAAAATTGTACAGACCAAACTCGAATTATCATTCTTCCTACGTTGTTGACAAAACCAAAAATTATGCAAAAATGCTGCGTATGTCTCAAAAGACTCTAGGAGAGAGGCACATTAGCTTAGTAGTAGGCAGTTAAAGAACAGTGAAGCTGGTAGCCCATGTACGTAGAGTTTTTGAATATAGCATGCTAGGGACAACAGGCTCTTTGATACAGTAATTGTTGCTTCTGTCACTCATTTCTCAAGAAAGATCAAACAGCAAGATTCATAGAAATGTTACCGTTAGGTGGATAGGTTAGTCCACTTTTCTATTCCTTACCCCCTTCCCAAGTGAACAGTTGGTCATATCCCTCTCCTACAATACCACGATCAAGGTTCGAATCTCCTTGTAACAAAATATATATATATATATTGTCGACCCCAAAAACCCAAGAAAGCTTTTGTGTTTGGTATAAAATGGTACTGTTTACTCCATTTCTGTTTTTTTTTTTTTGTGTATGGTATGTAGATTAACACTGGTAACATTTATCTCTAAAAAATTTAATTGTTAATTTTCTCTATCTTCAAATTAAATTTATATAAATTATTTCTCTCTAAAATTAAACATATTATTTTTCTCCCTCTTAAAAAAATCAATTTATTTCATATTTTCCCTCTCTTAAAATATTATCTTTTTTTTTTCTTTCTAAAAGAATGAAATTTATTTTTTCTTTATAAAAATAATCAAATTAATTTTCTCTCTATACAAGAATTAAGTTTTAAAAAAAAATCCAAAAATATTAGTTTTAAATTTTCTTTTTCTAAAAATTAAATTCAAAATTTCTCTCTAAAACTAAACACGTCATTTTCTCTATTTTAAAATCAAATTACATTTTTTTTGGACTTTCTCTTACTAATAAAACCAAAATTAGTTTTTCTCTCTTTAATACTAAACATTAATTTTTTCTTTAGAAAAATTAAATTGTTTTGAATTTTGTGTCTGTGTAAACACATTGATTTTAAATTTTTCTCTCCCTAAAAAGATAAATTTAATTTTTATCTATCTAAAACTAAATATATTAATTTTTCTCTCTAAAAAATCAATTAATTCATATTTTCTCTATCAACACATTGATTAAAAATTTTCTCTTTTAAAAAAAAAAATCAATTTTTCATTTTTCTTTCTCTAAAATTAAGCACATTTAATTTTCTCTTTCTCAAAAATTTAGTTATTTTAAATTTTATCTTTCTAAATTCATTGGCTTTTAATTTTCACTATTTAGATAAACTAAATTTAATTATTTTCTCTTTTAAACTAAACACATTAGTTTTAACTCTCTAAATAATTCAATTTAATACAAATTTTATCTCTCTAAACACATTAATTTTAAGCATTTTCTCCTTTTAAAAAAATTAGTTTTCTCTATCTAAAACTAATCGTATCAATTTTTTCTCTAAAAAATTAATTTGATTCATATTTTCTCCCTTTAAAAACATTGACTTTAAGTTCTCTCTCTAAAAATTAATTTAGTTTATATTTTCTCACTAAATACATTAATTCTAATTTTTCTTTTGTTAAAAACAATTTTATTTTTTATTTTTTTAAAATAAAGCTCATCAATTTAATCTGTTATTTTATTTTTAAAAGGGAGTAATATTTTTAACCCCTTAAAAAATAAGTATGCTTTTACTCTCTATTGGATAATGCCTTTATCACTTTTACTCGAATTGAAATTTTCATACTAAATATAGAAAAGTAATAAATAAATAAATAAATAAAGGCTGCTTAAATTCAACTCCAAGCCCACGTGGATTGGACCTTTTTCATTTTGGGCTAAGGTTGTTTGCTTTCACAACCCTCAAAGCCCATTTTCAAAATAACTTTTTTTTTTTTTTTTTTTTTTGTAGATACAACCAAGTAGGAGAAAATGTAGAATGAAAATGGAGAGATTCTATTGTTTGAACTGTCTTTGAAAGACCAATAACCATATAGATACTTTAGTTATCCGTGTCTATTTTCTACTGTATATATATATGGTTCAAGGCATGAATTGCCAAGTAGAGTTCAAGGCCAACAAGTGAGATACTGTAGGCATTCGCCTTTACATCAACGCTCTCTCCCCGCCCCCTCCCCCTCCCCCCCTTCTCTCTCTCTCTTAGAAATTAACTCCACACACCAGCATCATATGCAAAATGCAGGATGTTATGAATGAATTGTTATTAAAATAAAAAAAAAAAAAAAAGTCTCAAGGGATAGCCTAGTGATCACGATTCTCTCCTCTAATCCGGTGATTCTAGATTTAAATCGCGATATAACAAAAATAAATCAGACAGTAAGAAAATTTATAACACTACCATAGTGGACTGAACAGCATTAACGCTGCTCCCATCTCTTGCATTGCATATTATGCAGTTCAAAAACATATAAATGCCAGCATTCAGGTTTCAGAGGCACCGGAAATGGAGAAAGAACAATGGAAGGATTCACCCGATGCATAAAGTGCTTCCCGACTTAGTGTGGGGTAGGGAGAGGGTAAGCATATATGTACGCAGCCTTTCCCTTGTATTTTTACAAAGAGACTGTTTTCACGTCTCGAACGTATAACCTCGAGGTCACTAAAGAAGTAACCCTATCGTTGCGCCAAAATTCGCCCAATATCAAATTTAAGGGAGGGGAAAAATTTTATGAAATAAAGTTCTTGTGGAGATAGATATGGAAAACGACAAGCATTTTCATACCAGGCAGTGGATGTACTGTTCAGTTTCAGGGTTCATCCATTCTCGCCTTGCTGCAAAAGCTTTGATGACATGGTAAACATCTTCCCGCTTTCTAATCAGTTTCCATAATAAACAAAATATTATTTTAAAAACCTGACAAGGTTATAAGTATTTGAGTCCCGTGAGTGTAACAAAAAGGCTTTGGGCCGTTGCTAAAGATCTCCAAATGTAACAAGAAGCCATTTTCACAGACTGCCCTCCAGAAGAACACATTAGAAGAGCAATGTGCTATTAGAATGCCCTTGGAGTTTACATCAATGCATATCATCATTTAAAAATCAAACTTTGTTCAAACTGCTTGCAACAAACTGCTCCAACTATGTTAAAGCAAACCCCCCACCCCAAAAAAAAAAAGATGCATAGAAAACATAAATGATCAGATTTCTTGATTTATTGAAGAATTATATACTTATATGAAAGCTTTCATATTTACCAAGGTGCTCTTTATCAACTTCTATAGATCATGTTTGATCAATTCTAAGATGCATTTTCTATGTAATCCAGTGAGCTGATGCTTCCAGATATTACCATTTTCAACAGAAAGTTGACAGCAAAAGAGATTTGTCAAATTACCGGTTGCATGTTTCAGGCTGTTGATTGTGATCTAGACTGACAATTCAATGATGCTTGCACAGAGGAAGAAAAGAAAAGGAATTTTGTTGTGGCACTTAAAAGGTAGAAATTTCTGCAATTGTGTGTTACCTGCACATGGAAATATGAGCATCTATTCTGTGTTGCATCAGCACTCGCTTTACGCACATCATCAGAAGATGTCACCAGCTTTGAAAAGACACAGAACTGGATGAGAGGGAATTGCTGAACTATGTGAAAAGTTAAATGTCACCACAGATTTACCATAAATTCCCCCACAACATAAAATCACATTAATTGCTGAAGATGAATTAAATAAATTAAATACCACCCTGTATGGAAAATTATAATATATTGATTACATCTCAAGTTAAATTCAACTACACATTCCTACGGCAAGTATTAATTTTTTAACCTACTCCACAGCACACTCCAAGCCAGAGAATAACATGAAAATTTTGTATATACGATTTGACCATCAAACTTAAATTACGACTGATGACAAACACATATAAGATCATATTATAGGGGTCCAGTCCATTCAGAATCTACAGCAAAGAAGGCCCTGCCTCCAGCCTCTGTGTTTCCTTCTCCGATCTGCCTTAGCCATTCTTACTGGACTGCTATTCCATTCTGATTGTAATCTGCAAGGACCCCAAGAAAATGGTTTCAATAGTGTAATTATATGAAACAATCGCAAACAAATAAGTAAACTAGGAATAAAGGTATTGCATAGAAATTTACATGGGAAAGGCAAAGGAATGTGTGCTGGTTGTGCTGCTGTCAGACCGAAGAGAGATGCTCCCAGAATACGGGATTGGACCTGAATAAGTAATTGAACTCAAAGGTCCAGCCATGGAAAAACTAGACTCACCATGGCCATGTTGAAGGTGGCTAGACACGGCCAAACTTTCAGATTTCTCATGCTCAAGAACTGTTGTATTCTGATTTTCAACGTGTTGAGAGTCACTGGTTTGTGAAATCTCCTCCCCAGTTCTGGATTCAGGTTTGGAAGACTTGAAGTCGAAGGTAATACTACCATTCTCAACCTTGCTGTTGTAACGAAGTGCATTAGCAGGCTCACCATCTTTCAATTCTTCAGGAGCAGGCATCAGGGTGTTATTGGACAAGGCTGTTTCCTCACTTGGATCATTTGTAGGTTTGTCATTTGAAATCTGAAAATCAATCCATTAACTTTCAGAACCACAGTAGTATTGTTGTAAGAATGCAATTTGAAAGCCCAACTAACCCCAATGACTTCTAAATCAACATATAATTTATAATGGATCAATCAGATAGGTGATTGTAAATTTCAAATAATAGACTCCTTTGGTTCTATATTTCCTTAAAACTCACATATACTAATTCCCACAATGGAGCTAGTTGCCATAATTGTTGCCAGTTTAGAAAGAGTATGAAAACACACATCCATGTTTCTTTCAGCTCATGTATGCAATGATGGTGGTTTAGGGATTGTATCATATCATCGAATTAATAGTGGCCAAGAATCAATACCAGAACAGAATCTTGCTCAACTTCATCCCAACTGGAACTGGAAACCTTGTCAACTATTTCAGGTTCATTCTTCTCTTCAGAGACATCTTCTTCTATCTTGTCCATTGTCTCATCAGAATCAGATGAGTCTTCCAAACTGCTATGGGAAGCAGAATCCTCATTGCAATCTTTTTTCTCCAAAGAATTTAAACCATCCGGAGTTGACAACTTAATATCTAGAACTTCATTGCCCAACTTACTTCCTTTGTCTTCATCAGAAGCCATAAAGCTGCCAAGACAATCATTCACCTCACCATTTTCAACCAAAATCTTGTCCTTGGATGGATACCCGTCATCGACGCAAATATCCTTGACAACATAGAACCCATTCACCTTGTACCAGTCCTTGTCTTCTGGAAGATCACATTCTGTCACTCTCTTATCAGTGTAAATGACAGCATCTTTTTCACATAATTCCATCTTACTAGAAACAAACGACCTGGGTGCACCAGTGTCTAGGATTTCATCATCACTGCCAGTTTTAAAATCATCCGCTCTGATTGAAGAATCAAATTTCAGTCTGTTCAACATCTCTCCATCTAGCATCTTGGATTGCAAGAGATCTGCATCCTGTTCATATCCCTTGTGATCCGAATATCCATTTTGATTTCCCTTCACACAGTCATCATCTCCCTTAAACCCTGTAGAGTCCAAAGCATTGCCATTGAAATTGGTTGGTCTAGAGTCAAGTTTATGGAGCAAGTTTGAAGGACAAAACATCGTGTCACCATCTGCAAATAGAAAAAATATGGAAATCTATTTGAGCAGGTATATTCGAGAGTAATTCTAAAACTGTTTCCTATTGTGTGGCGATGCTCATGTACTGCATGCTCAATTGAACAATCACAAATCCAAATAAGCATCACCAAGCCAAAAAGGTGTGCACAAACGTGCCAAAAAGATGAGATATGTAGCAGTTTATGTCATAAATTGTTTGCTGCAGCTTCACTGTAAGTGCTTATTAAGTGAGTTTAATTCAAGGGAAAATGAAAGTCAAGACCCATAACACCCTTTTAAGTACATTCCCAGGCAAATCACTACAAGCTGAAGCAATTTCACTTTCAAACACCCAGCCAGAAGGAGGATCCAGATGTAAGAAAAAAGCTTAAAAACTAATCAATTTCACAAAAGAATAAAGCATGGAACCACTTGTTCCCATGTGAAAATACAAATGGATGAGACCTTTAAACATAGTAAGTTGAATATAGGAATTACCAAACTTCATGGTTTACATCAGCTGGAAGAATAGCATCCAGAGATATCTTCAGGCAGCAACTAAAAGCTGCAGGAAAACTTGAGCAACCGAAAGGACCAACCTGTATAAAAGAAGAATATATCAGATCATAAGGAATCCAAACCAAACCCAACTTCCATTGATTTTTAAAATTGAGGATACAATGAATATGTGTGTGGTCCAAGAAAGGAATCAAATGTGTTTCAGTTGAACAAATCCAAACAAAGGAACTAAAGGCTTCTACATAATTAAAAAATTAATGCCATTAAACCACCCACAGCCCCCACGAACCAACAACTCGCTGAAAATGCCAAACAGAGTCAAATTTGCGAAATTAACTTTCTAGCCACTACTCCAAACTTAGAAACTATGTCATTAAGAAAAGGGCATGGGACGGAAGGAAACATTAATGTTGTGGCTCAAAAGTCTCACTCTAGGCCTACATTAGAATGACTCCACAAACTAGTCCTAACTAGTAATAAAAGCAAAACAAACACAAAATCCAGATTAGCAAATTGTTTAAGACTTGAATCAGCAAACTACTGTACTTGGAAGAATTTCATAAGTGCATCAATCAACAATTACAAGCTAAAACGGGTAAAATCTTGATAGTGTAGTAGTACCAATCACGACGAGTATATAGTAACAAATTTATGTAAAACTTGTTTTGGCCTATGACTGATCCAAAAGTCTGTCATCTGATCCTCTCAAAAGTAAAAAGACAAGGAAAAAAACTAATGCTTTATGAAAGCTTCCACAAAGCTTCAATAGCTACAAATATAACACCACTTTTAGAATACAGCACATAAACAGCAACTTTTGAAAAAAAAGTCTGGTTTATTTTTTTGTCTTGAACCACTCACTAGTAGCAACACAAGATCTCTAGCCCCGCAAAAACTAGGGTTTCAGCTTTCACAACCTATTACAAGAAAACCAACCAAAAAAAAAAAAAAAAATTCTTCATTTGAACAGGAGAAGGAATCCGTGAGATCTGATTCAGATCCCAAAGAACTTCTCTGCCCCAAAAACAGAACGAGATATAAAAATTATAAAAAAAAAAAGAAAAAAAAAAAACTCCAAGAGACTGTGTAAAGAACAAATACCTTTTTACTTGGCAAAAATTAAAAACACCCTTCTCTGAATTGCTTCAGAAGAGACAACCCGTCTGCAAAAGAGCAAAACAAATTCATCAATCACCAGAAACAGTACACAGTGAAAACAAAAATCTCTATCAATCAAAGAAAAAAACGAAGCAGAAAAAGTTGCAAATAAGCCCCATGATTTTTCACTTGAACCAGTTTAAAATTGACAGAAAATGAAAACCCAAATAAGAGGATCGTTAAATTTCAACCTAAAAAAAAACAAATGACAATTTTCAGAGGAGAGGAAGAGGCTTACACAGAAGAGAAGCAAAACTCAGGTTCGATTTTGAGAGTGAAAACAATAAAAACCAAGTGTTTAGCCGGCCACAGAGAAATTGAAAGTTCATAAAAGGTCAATTGGAGACAGGGACTGAAAGCTAGCTGTAATCAATTGGGCAAGAGAGCGGAACTGACAGTTTTAGGTAATTAATATCCTCTCTTTCTCTCTCTCTCTCTAAAACAGAGGAAATTTAATACTCTTGAGTATAGCTCTATTCACAGAATACACTTGCCTTTTTCACATTTCCACATTATCTCTCGAAATCTTCATTCATATCATTCTATCTCCGTCACTTTCCTTGCCATATAAATAATAAATTTTGAGGACACATCCACCCCCCCCCCCCCAAAAAAAAGGCAACATCAATCAAAAATCTTTGGATCCAAATTTCTTCCAAAACATTTGAAATATCAAACAATGATCTCGAAATCAACCTCGAATTTGCATGATTCGGGACGAAATCGCTTCCTCTGTTTCGATCTGTCTCCCTCTGTTTTCATTTCAAGTATAAAACAGAGGTTCTATGAGGGCTCTCTTATGGTATACGTACGGGTAGAATCTGGGGTTACACGTGAGTAGACAGTGGATCGTCTGATTTGATCTGATCATCAATTCAATGATCTGATGTCGTTTTAAGGGAGTCATGTTGTACTGTTCTGTAATGGGTTCCACTTTTTTGATTAGGTTATTAAGTGATTATGGATCAAACAGAACCGTCAGATCTAAGCATAATCGGGATTGATGATTATATCATTAATGGTCAGTTGGGGTCAGGCTTGGGATCGGAGATGTAATTAAACAAATTAATTAACAAGTTGGTCAAATCCTTGGCATAATATTTTATTACAGAAAATAAAAAATAAATATATTTGAAAATAATGAACTAAATTATAATTGGAGTTAAAAACAAAAAAGTAAAATTTTTGTTACGTTTATTTGGTTTTCAACACGGCCTCAGTGAATATTTTGAAATCATTTTTCAATTGATATAAAAATTTAAAATAAAATTTAGGGAAATAATTTTTAGAATTTTCTTTAGAAGACTTATTATTATTTGGAGGCAAGAGGGCATCATCTTTGCTTTGTCCCAGCGGTTCAAATCCACTCTTAAATGGGCTCAGGCACTGTCTTATGTACATTTATGAAATTCCATTTTAGGTACCCTTAGCTTTGCATTTATTATACCAATATTTAAATAAAATTTCATATTTAAATTTTATATATAATAAAAATAGATTCAAATCAAATTTAATCAAACTTAATAGATATTGAAAGAGTTTTACAGGTTAAAACTCTAATCTAACTCAAATCAGATTTAGTTAAACTCAACATGATTATCGAATACCGATTATTTATATCAAAAAGTTTTGCATTTATTATTCTCTAATAAAATCTAATATATTTTATTTTTATTAATATTTATTAATTTTTTTAAAAAAATAAATTCTATACTTAAATATTAATTTCCTATATAAAATGACAAAAATTATTATTATGTTAATCATTTTTAATTGAAAAGTCACATAATTTTACATCGCTCAACCTTTGCTATCTGAAGCATGAACAAACTTCCTCACTATGATAACTAATTTCTATTAGTTTTTACAAAGTTGGTAATTCACATGTTTGTTTCTTGTGCAACTTTTGGGTATAGATTGGCATGGTCCCAAAAGTCTAGGCAGGCTAACAATGAATAACATTTCTTTCTATTCCTACTAGTTGTAATCAAAACTATCTGCATCAATAATTACTTGATTTTTTTTTATAAATAGATTATTTAGATATCTGAAATTTGTCTGACTAATCTGATTTGAATATTGTAAACTTTGTAAAGAGGTTGCTCTCCCAAATTCTGTTATAAACTTTATAAAGAGATTGTTCTCTCAAATTCTATTCTTTTATTATCATAATTTGAGCATGATACTTATGATTAAGAGAATACAATACTCGATTGTTACACCCATAGAAATTTGATAGTTACACTTCGATAATAATTACTTGATGTGTAGATTGTCATTTGTGTTTTTGGAAAAAATGCAAATCCATGGTTGTTTTTAGGTTCAAGCCCCACAAGGACCGCGACTTCACCATTTTGCTTGGATGGATACAAATAGAATGAAATTGTACCCATATATATACATATTTTGATACAAAGAGGTGTAATCAAGTGAAATTAAATTGAGAATAAAAGAATAGAAATATAGAATCCCTACCGGTTAAACTGTCCGGACGAAATTGTATCCATATTTCAGAGGCAAAAGTCAAAATTTTATGATAAACGGCAAAATTTTATATTAATGTAGGGATGACATAAAAAATCTATATTAAATCAAATCACATAATTATTAAATCTATATTAATGTAAATAATGAAAAATATATTAACAAGAATTACTTGATGCAAATAAATAAATAATCAAAAGTTTTAAACATTAACATTACAAATAAAAATAGTCATAACTAAATTTAATATATTCAGTATTTTTTAAAGAAATCATAATTGAATTCAAGCAATGATTCTGATTCATGCAATAATTATATAAAAAAATATAATCTCCAATTATATAATTTTAAATACGTAAATCTTCTCATAATATACATAATTTTTTTAATAGACATATACTAAATAATCTTATTATTAACGACTTTATTTTTCATTTTTCTTTCATTACGTTCCAAACATCGTCTGATCAACACGTGCGATGTCGACGTGCCGGAATACTAGTTTTGCAAAATGAGCCGGTGGCACGTGGCAGGGGTGGTGCCGCCACGTAAACTGACGACACTGGTCTTTTGTAAGTATTGTAGTTGTAGGACTTGTTTGCAGCAGAATTTCCATTTTTTTTTCCTTCTAATATGCTTGAAAGTTTTTTATTATTATTATCATTTTTTTATTTGATAATAATCTTAATCTTAATTTTAAATTTTAAATCGATCATAAATATAGGAAAGAAAAAAAAAATTATATTTATTTCTTATTTTAGTTTTGATAAGAAATTTTACGTTTATTATCAATTTATTATAATTGAATTTGAGACGAAGTTTACAAGATAAACATATTAAACTATTATACCTAACTTTTTGGCTCTCTCATAAATACTTCTACTTAAAATATATATATATTATATATATATATATATATATATATATATATATATATATTGGAACAAGTGAAAGAAAGGTGCATTGTGATTCAGTCCCACCAGGACCCTCCCTAATTTATTGGCGCAAAGGAATGTACATAAGTTGTTAAGGTGGTTGGGACGTTCCTCTCTTGTTTCCATATCCCTTTAAAGGTCATAGTCTATTTGCAGGGACACTTCTGAAATATTAACGTTTTTTTATTTTTGAAATATTTTAATATATTAAATTAATTAATATTTATATAAAAATTTTATATATTTTTATATTTAATAAATTATTTATTTATTTAATTATAATTATTTATTTTTTATAAAAATAATATAATACGTATATATTTCTTATCAATTAAATTTAAAACTTTATACTTTGTATCGATTAAATTTGAGATTATTCGCCCAATTTAATCAATTTTTAGATATAGTTAAAGGGGTCCCCACTGAGTGACATTATGTATGGTTTCGGTATCTAACG
Source organism: Dillenia turbinata (assembly GCA_037126225.1). Lineage (NCBI taxonomy): Eukaryota > Viridiplantae > Streptophyta > Magnoliopsida > Dilleniales > Dilleniaceae > Dillenia > Dillenia turbinata. The sequence goes on from JBAMMX010000019.1 coordinate 19,305,198, forward strand.
AGAATAGAGGAATTTATTTATTTATTGCTTGTTATTTAATTTTATTAAATAAAATCAAATTAATGTACTAAATAGTCTACGACGCAGTTGTTGTTGTTTTTTTTTTTTTGGTTACATCAAGGGAAAGAAAAACCTAACCTTTAAACGAGGCTATGCTTCTTATATCTCTTTTTAACGAATGCAACACTTCGCTAGGGGGGAGTACAATTTATGAACTCCCGGAGTGACTTTATGCCCCAACCTAGCCAAAATATCAGCACAAGAATTTCCCTCTCTAAGAACAAATTAAATATCTTGAATTTGAAGTTTCTCTATCAGCATCCGACATTCTTTCAACACATAAGAATTTGGATGAGTGATCAAAGTAGGAGCTTTTAAAGCCTTCATCACTGAACGGGAGTCCAGTTCCAAGATTACTGAAGTAAAATTATGATCCATCAGGATATGAAGACCCTCATAAACAATACGTAGCTTTGCAAACTCCTCCGCTACTGTCCCTAAATTGGCTGTAAAACCCAGGATCCATAATCCATGCTCATCTCTAATAATACCACCTGCACTACCCGAACTCAAATGATGGAAGACCGAACCATTTGTGTTTAGTTTAAAGCATCCTGACGGAGGAGGACACCAACTTACCCACCTTCCTTTCTTAATCGGGAAGATTCCACTTCGCACAATAGCTGCAAAAGCATTCTTGACATAATTTAATGCAAGCTTCAATGTCACTTGGGGTTGGAAGTCCCACCCCTCAAAGACCACCAAACATCTACATTTCCAGAGCCCCCATATCATGGAGACAGAGAAAAAACCATGGGAGGTCCATATGAATAGATGAGATTGACAATTGATTTTCAACCAATCAAAGATATTATTTGATGATAGAAGCAAGCGATGAAGATAAGAATCACCAAGAAGCAACTCCCAAGTCCAATGACTCCTATTGCAGTCACGCAAAGTGTGCATTAATGATTCTTCATCCAAATGACAAATAGGGCACATAGCCTCCATGGAAATCTTTCTCCGAACTCGATCTTGATTCGTTAGGACTCTGTTTTGGGCTGCTAACCAAATGAAAAATTTTATTCCCTCCGGACATTTTATTTTCCACACCCATCGCCAATCAAGAGAGTTCTCAAGGTTCAACTCCATCATATTCTGAAACAATTTATAAGCAGAGTTAACTGAAAAACATCCACTTGACTCTCCCCCCAATACATCTCGTCTTCCATCCGATGGTCTCGAAGAATAACCACCCCATGAATTTCCTCCACTCGATCAAAGGAGAGAATATCCGAGAGTCTATCAACATCTCATTGACCCTCTGGAGTAATAAAACAATTAACTCTTATATGAGTTTCCTCGTACCGCAACCTCTCTCCTCGACTATTGTCCAAAGGATTTGCTCCCACCCAAAGATCCGACCAAAAACTTATTTTCGACCCATTTCCAAGTTGCCATCTAATCCATCTCCTCAAAACATCCCGAGCTCTCAACATATCCCGCCACAATGATGAGCAATTTGTGAAAATATTTCCCAGCTAACACCTGACACCAAAAAGTTAACTTCTCATTCATCAATCTCCACCCCAACTTCATAAAGAAAGCTCTGTTAATATTTTTACTTTTCTGAAGGCCCAGACCCCTTGGTGGCGAGGGAGACAAACAATATCCCATTTCATATTATGTATCTTCTTCGAGCTTTCTGAGTCACCCCACAGAAATCTTCTATTACACATGTCGACTACGTTGTTAAGAAGTCCTTTCATGGGGTCATCCTGTGGGCCTCTTTCCTTCCTCTAAACAGAAAAGGTCGAAATTATTTGAATATTTCTATCACGACCTTTTTAAAATATCAAATGGCATTATTGAAATATAAAAAATATATATATATTTTATAAGATAATATTTTTTCTATAAATAATTTTCTTAGATATCGGAAATAACGGGTGGACAAAAAAAACCTTTTTTTTTTGAAAATTAATTTTCTTGTACTGTTCTGAATTTCTATTTTGAAAATATTTTTCTGCTTTTTATGTAAATTTTTTGTGGAATCAACGAGATTATCAGAGTTCATGAGTTGGGAAAGAAAATAACAACAATCTAAACCTTCTACTAAGTAATAATAATATTATTAATATTATTATTATTAATATGAAATATATTATTATGAATTTAAAATTATTAAAATTTAAAATTTTTCGAACTCATAACGTAACATAAGATTCACTATTTTATCGTTATTTTGTGTATATAGATACATGATTTTTTAAAGTTATTTTTCTCTTTTTTTAAGTTATTTTTCTCTTTTCTTTTTATCATTTTATAAGGAGTAGGATAGTGATAGACTGACAGCCAACGTAAAAGCCTTTTATCAAATTACAAATGGCAGTTGGGGAAGAAAGAAAATATTAAACTGCAAAATAATAAAGTAAAGATAAAATTCCTGAATTCATGGAAATTTGTTTTTAAGGAAATATTATCATAATTAATATCGCAAAACCGACCTTTTTCTCGACAAAAGAGAGGACTTTGTGTCGGTGAACATTATGTATGCATTTAGATTGTGTTGTTGTGATCTCCATGACAGGGTTTGTAGCTTTTATAATATTGTCAATTGAATTTAAAAATAAAAAAACTCTGACTACCCAGATGGGAATATTTATTTTATATATATATATATATATATATATATATATATATATATTCCATATTATTATGTTGTTAATTTTTGGGCAAAAGCCAATTTGGGTTACAATTCTATACGTCATGCCAAATAAGTTTTTGGTAATTTATTTCTTAACCATGAGATTAGGCGCCGCCCCTAATTTAATGTCAGTAAAAATTAATAATTTTTAAAATAAAGTTAAAAATTATTTGATATTTTTAATTTTAAAAATAAATTTATTTCATAATTTTTAAAAAGTTAAAAGTTAAAAATTAAAATTAAGATATAAGGGTAAATAAATTTATTACATGAATATATTTGAAATTTTATAGCTTTATATTTTCTAAAAAATTAGAGTATAAAAAATAAAGAGAAGTAAAAACTCTTCCCAAATATTTTTATCTAAAAATTACTTTTTAAAATTTTATTCATAAGGAAGAGAATTTGTTTGTTAGGATTTTTCCTCAGAAGAAGAAGAAAAGAAAAAAAAAAGTCATGTCAAACAGAGATTTGACAAATGGATTTAGCACTTCATTATTCAAAAGTTTTTTTAATATAAAAAATATAATTAATTGATATTAAATTACGGAAAAAAAAAAGAAGAGATGAAAATAGTGAAATTCTATCAACTTTTTTCATAATTCGATGGAAATTTGTTTTTGAGGAAATGTTATCATAATTAATATCTCGAAGCCGACCTTTTTCCCGACAAAAGAGAGGACTTTGTGTCGGTGAACATTATGTCTGCAGTTTGATTGTGGTGTTGTGATCTCATGACAGGGTTTGTAGCTTTTATAACGTTGTAAAATGAATTTAAAAATAAAATAAAATAAAAATAAAAAATGCTCTGACTACCCAGATGGGAATATTTATTATATACATATATTTTATATTATTATATTATTAATTTTTGAGATTCTTAAGAATAATTTAATAATCATAATTTCTTTTTTTTAATTTGATTATTTTAAATTTAAAATTTAATATAATCAAAAATATATATATCGTAAATTTTAGAGCACAAGGCAATTTGGGTTACAATTCTATGCGTCAGGCTAAATAATTTTTTGGTAATTTATTTCTTAACCATGAGATTACGGCGCCGCCCCAGGTTTAACTAATGGATTTATCTTTTCATTATTCAAAAACTTTTTTTTTTTAAATGAGATATAATTAAATAAAATTAAATAAAAAAATAAAAGTAAAATTACTATATGAACTGTTTTCGAGGGACTATTCAGAAGCTCTTTTCTTATTCATGAATATTTTCTAATTTTATGAAGGACAAATTTGAACAAATATCTAAAATACCACAACAACCCCCTCTTTTTTCCATTGAATTTTATTGGGAGTTCAAAATTATCTTCTTTAAATGATCATTTGAACCAATAATATTTATTAAAATTTTTAAGAGTCCTATAGAAAATGTATTATTATTTTTTAAAAAATTAAATTCTAAAAGAGCAGAACGAATAATAATAATAAGCACACAATCAAAATCAAAACAAAATGTTTAAATCGATAAGAATTACGCATATATATATATATATATATATATATAAAGCAAAAATAACAAAAATTCAACCGAAGCTTTGAGTTGAAAAAAAAAAACAGAGAAACGATCAACTCTGAGATTGAAGAATCGAGAGGTATGACAAAGGGGAAACGATCAATCCTACTCTAATGATGAAAATTGGATCTCTGATATCTGTCCTCCCCACCCCACCCAGTTTTGCGGTGTTAAAATATTTTGTACAAAGATTTATTAGGTATAACGATAGAATTTTTTTATTTTTATTTTTTTTATCTGATTCGATTTTATTTAATTATGTCTCCTTATATTAAGAAAAAATACTTACATAAAATATACAACCAAAATTCTCTCCATGCGTGCATCATTAAGCCAAACAAAACGTAATTCTGGGCTTTGGGTGTACCTTTCAAGAAGAGAGAGCGTGCGCATATTTCCTACCAAATTCCTCTAATCATATGCACTAATAAGAGTGAGTGAGGTACTTAGCGGGTTGTGATGAATACGTAATGGATTATTTTTTCACCTATAGTGTATTCATCTGCATCAGATCGGATCGGATATTGTCATCTCTAAACGAGAGTGAGTGAGGTTGACAGTGCAAAACCATTAGGCATGTCGGGGTTATTAAATTATTAAAATATGGAGTATCCCAAGTCAACTGGGACATTGCATTCCACTTCATTACTGGAAAGAGAAATATTAAATCCAATTTTTAAGGTTTAATTTAGGATAATTATGTGCCTATGTCTTTGTCTTATGACTTTTTCTTCGATTAATTTTGATATTTAATTCCAAGCCCTCTTGGTCCTTCCTCATAAAATTGATTGTCAATATCATATATATATATATATATATATATATATATATATATATATATATTTATATATATATATATATATATTTATATATATATATATATATATATATATATATATATATATATATTTATATATAATTCTTTGGTATTGGAATGATTAGCAATTATTGGAGTAAATTGAGCAATTTAATTAGGAAACAAAGTCTTTGCCGTTAATATGTTATAACTTTCCTTATGAGAACAAAGTCCTAAAAATAAAGGAGACGAAAAATAGCTTTCAACAGTACTGCCAAACAAGTCCTTACTGCCGTTGTCTTGTCTCAGAGATTTTTGTTTCTTTTCTTTCTTGAGAGTCCCAGAGAGGATGGTGGAACTTGTTCTCTCTCTCTCTCTCCCCGACAAAAATAACATGACCCTGGTTGTGTTAGAATTGGCTAGCAGGGGGGACAAACTCTGATCCAACAGAACCCTCCAAGTTCCTGTTAGCTCTCCCCAAGACCCCAAGAAAAAACCAAAACAAAATTGTTATATGTGGACAAAACCTGACCCAAAAAAAGCCCCTTTTCGGATAAATTTAAATTAATTCAGAAAGAAAAAAAATCAAGAAAACCCCTCATTTTGTTTTGTTTTTGGATGTGTTTTTGGAATTATTGTGGGGACAAAAGATAACTACCCACGAGAGAATGAATGGGGCTTCACCAAGTAGTGTTATGTTTTGGCTCTATCGATGATCGGAAAAGGGGCTCCCTGATGGGGTCAAATGATGACATAGGAAAGAAAATGTGTCTGATAGCCTTATCCTAAGTAGTACAGCATAGCCCACCTCTAGACGAGAAATGCCCCTCCTCCGCTCAATGACCTTACAATAAGATGGTAAAGTTGCAGCCTTTGGAATTGGCTTCGACTTTTTTAGAATGGAAAGGTAAAAGTGGTTGAAAAGAATTTGAGCTGCAAATGCAAATTGTGGAGAATGAAAAATAGTATTTGTTAAGATAATTTATTTTAATTTATTTCTTTTAAAGTTGAACTTGATTTTTCATAAAGTGCATTTCTTGATTTTTCAGAACGTGCATTATTTCTAACTTTTGTGAAACCAGAGCAAATAGGAGCTTGACTAATAGGGATGAAGACAATCTAGTCAGGAAATGCGAACTATGGTTTAACCTTCTTCCCAATGCAACCATCTGCCATGTCTATCGTGAGGCTAATGTTGTTGCTGATGCCTTAAATGATCTGGCCTACTTTTGTGATCTTGGTGTCATGGTGTAGCTTTTCTGCTCTTTTTCTTGGTGTCCATGGTGGGTTTGTTCCGGGCTCTTATAGCCTCTTTTCTTCTTCTTGTTGTTTTTTTTATTATTATTATTTTTACAAACAAACAAACAAAAAAGAAAGAGAAGAATAGCATTCACAAATGGACGAGACATATTAGATGAAATTTATAGAAAGGATAGAACAGAAATAAAAAAGGAGATTTCTTGAAATGTGGTGTGTGTCAAACAACCAAAAATAAATTATCTATTTTACGAAAGACGAGTCTAGGGTAAGCATGGTCGAATCCATAGGGAACGATGGATTTATTTCTTTTAAGAAAAATAAAAACTAAAATAGAATTTGAGGGATTTTAAACTGACTAAATTAACTTCTAAATCTAAATAAACGAAGAATTAAAATCGAAACAGCAAAACGACAAAATAAATTGGTCAAAATTTAAATGAATAAAAATCAAGATCAATTGATCTAGTTGAAGGGTTTATTTTCACTTTGATTCAATCGATTGATTTGATTCAAGGATAATTCAACAATACATAAATAAATTGGTTATAGTCGCCGACAATCGCTCAACCACCAATCTCTCCTAACTTCGTCGATAATTAAGAGAAACTCGTTAATTATTTCCCTAATTGAGAGTCAACCCTAGAGAAGCTCTTAGGATTGAAAGTCTCAACAGCATTAAAATTTAGAGAGATTCAATTCTAATTAACAAACACACATCGGGTTCATTTAAATTAGATTATTTAATCCCATGACATGAATGTCATTCCCATAACTTCATTAAAACTAACAAATAATTACGGATTTGTCGTTTTAATTAGTTGTAGATTAATCTAGATCTATTAAACATTGGTCATCTATTCAATAAACCCTAGAAAATCATGATTCATGAAGTACGGAAATTAAATAAATATCTATGATTGATGAATGAATAAACACATTTAGATCTCACAATATCATGAATCAAAGTTTCAACTAAGCTTCAACTAGAAAATAAAATTAAAGAGAAAATATAAGATGATGAAAAAAAATAAAACTCACAAAACTATTTCATTAATGTTGAAAAGTTGCTGGACAATGAAGAATGTGACATTTAGAAGCTATAGGACGTGACAAAAATGGTGGAAAGATGGTGAAGAGGCGGCTACCCCCTTCAGGCTCTCATTTAGCTTTCATAACCCTCTATATATAGGAGTAGTTAACCTAATTTTTAGAGAGAAAACTCTCCTAAATTTTAGATAACTACTAAATGATAAATTATAAGAGTTTATAATTTCTCAAAATTCTTATTCCCATATATTTAGGAATATTTGTAAATCTTTAATGCTTCCAAATTTGTCTTCTTTTCTTTTTTTTTTTCTTCATGACTCCTCCATTATTCCTAACACATAAAATATAATAAAATATACTAATTAGTGTAATATTTATTTAAAAATAAAATAAAATCAATTATAAATATTACAATAATTTATGCTCTATCAAGGGAGACACACAAACACCAGACAGTATGTCTTCATCATAAGGATTCCAATTGCAAATTCCTGTCCCCTGTCTATATCTAAGGTATGTAATGCTTACAAGAAGTCAAAGAGATTTATTTTGATAAATTTATAATTCTTTGGAAATGGTATGGTAAAGTCAAGTAGTATATCATGCATGATGGATACCAGCAACATCCTAGTTGACTTGAACCCTCAAGATTATATTTTTTTTCAAGAATTAGGAGACTGACTTTGGTTGCCCTTTAATCTCTACTCACTCAAAAGGTCAAATTCAGCTCTTCTGAGCTTCTTAAGGTGACAATTGAAGACAAAATTTATAATAAATATATAGTGCACCCAATTTGAAGAGATCTTTTGACCTAGAAACATAAAGAAAAAATGATGACATTTGAATATTCTAAACCCCACATCAATTTTCTTAATCAAGGAAGAGAGTCATCCTTCCCATGTTCAATTGTCTGGCTAAGCGTGGGAAAAAAATGATTACTGTATGTGGAGGAGGAGAATGCTTTGCCTTTTTTCTTGTTCTCCCAATTGGGCTCTCACAGTTTCTGTTCTAATTAACCCAAAGATAATTCTTCGCAAATGGGCCTTTCCTATCCACCCCAGTTGGATTTTTGTCAATGAAAGCTAAAATAGCATTCAACAGCCTAAGCCATAATGAACTACAACCCTGCAATCTTTGGCTTTATAGATGTTCAACAAGATCTTGAAACAACAACCTGACGAATTGAAAAACAATAGCACCCATGTATATTCATCAATCAAACCGAAAAACAGGTACTCACCCTACACGGAGAGAGCAAGAGGAGATGGATTTTCCTGTTGGTTGGAGGGGTCTGGTTGGGAAAAGCATGTGGGAAGTGACTGAAGCTGTTAGGGCAGTGGGACAGTTTATCACAGCCCTCTTTCCTAATCCCGTGATTTAGCCCTCTTTCTTAATCCCGTGATTTGGACTCAAATCTGATGTAACCAAAAAACAAATCTGATGTAACCAAAAAACGAAAAAAGAAAGGTATTAGGGCATCCATCTTTTCACACCCCAGTGACTGAAATCTAGCCGTTCAAGCTCAGCATCCTCTTAAAAGAACGAAGGACTGCATATCTGGCAATTTGAGCCATTGGCATTATTTTTTTGTTGCTGTATTGATAGATGTTTGAAATCATATTTTGACTAATTTGACATAATTATTATCGGACACAATTCGACGTAATTTTTTTATTTTTAAATTTTAAATTTAACTAATCCTGAGACATTAGTATTATTGAGTGATTTCACATTTAGCTTGTCTCAGGTCATCACCCCAGTTCATGCTTTAATTGCATTTGCATAAACGTCCAGAAATTACCTCTTGGCCCATGAGATTTATTAGTTTATTAATTTATTGATAAAAAATTGAACCAAATGTGTACATACAGTAAAAGCCCTCACAGAACGATACACTCAAAGCAACAACCAACCCTCGTATGGAAAATTTCTCAAAACTATCGTTTCTCCGATTTCAAAATATTTTTATTTTCAAAATGTCTTAACTTATTAAATTAATTGATATTTATATTAATTTTCTTATGATTTTTATGTTTATAATTTTTTTATATTTAATGAATTATTTATTTAATTAATAATAATTTTTATTTTTATGTTATTTTTATAATTAATAATTACATATTTAATCATTTTAATTTTTTATGATAAAATATGACTATTTTATTATTTTCATAAAATTATTAATATTTAAATAAAATTCTTATTTTTTTTTTTATATTTACATATTTCCCTACATTTATTATTACAAAATTTCATTTTATATCTATTTCCGTTTTGATTTAACCCAGACAACCACGTTGCACAATTTCACTTGTACCACAAGAACACTTACACCAAAACTTCTCAAAGGAAATTAGAGATGAGGTTTAATGAGATTTCAATTTAAGAGGAAACAAGCAATATCGGAATCAGATTATACAAAGATCTGCTAATTGAGTCATGTATATACATAATTATGATATGTAATGAAAATATTAATTTAGATATCAAATGGTACTTACATGTGTGTCTGTTTTTTTTCCCCCCTAAATGTGTTTTCTTATATATTTAGCATACTCATTCATGTCATGACTGTTCCATATGCCTGCATGAACAGCATTAACCTAAACCAAAACATCATCTTCTATGAAAACAAGTAGTCGAAACACTACTTTTTATTGTTTATAACTTGATAATTTAGTATTACAACTTAAATAATAAGTGATTATTACAGATAATAAGACATTGCCAACACTGATAATGCTCTGCAGAGAAAATTTTACTTACCAGCAGCCTCAGAAATCCCCCCCCCAAAAAAAAAACCCAACGGAATGTAAGCAAAACTTTGACAAGGAGTTCATGAACGGTGTTGCTCAGTTATATGAATGAGATCAGCCTCTATAGAAAACTTCTCACGACAAATCAACAGAAATCCTTCGGCTTCCCAATTTTAATGTTTTGCTCACCAAGAAACTCTATGATTGCATTTTTCTGCCAGCCTTTGAAACTCCTGCAGCATAGCAATCACAGAAATAAAATTTATATTCATACCTGTGCATGTATACCCACATATAATACAAGAAAAAGAAACGGAAGATAGGGTGATAACTTCATTTTCTTGGCTGCAAGTTTTAGCAAAATGAATCCACAGAAACAATCATTGATAGGACCACATGACCTCTGTGACAAGGGGTTTTGCATACATTATAGACAGAAGAAACTAGGTAAGGATGTTGCTCATCATGAAATATTTATCCCATATTACTGATACCAACTGTATCTAACTCCACTTTATCTTCATGCCGAACAAGCTTTCCAATATAAAGATACTTACTTCTGATCAAGATGTGCCAGAATTTCTCCACCAGGGAATGCAGTTTTTGTAGCCTCATAGGAAGCTTTAATTGATTCTTTCCAGGTCCCACCTATAGATGATGCTCCTGCCTTTCCTTTTGATTGGTCTGGCTCCTCCATTGGCAAGGAATAACCAGAGATCAGGTGGCCCACCCAAACATCCTTCCTAGTTATATGCACAGAAAGATCATGCATTATAAGCAACAAAATCACTTCATATTTTACACTGCCTCCTGAATTTTATATTAAGAAAATATATCATGGCAATTTAAAGGAAAAAGAGGTAACTAGATTAACAGGAACATATAGGAAACCAAGATGGAGGTCAACTCCAGAGCTAGAATCTCTGCAAATTTTATACTCTCAGTCACTTCATGGAGAGCTAAGAACTTGGATCCACTCAACTGGGGCTGCATGGATTGGTTGTATTACACCATCAACAGGAATAGCACTAGATGTCTAGGAGGCTAAATACATAACAAAAGCTTGTAGGTGGGAATGACTCACAAAACAATGTCCATATGTCGAGGTACATAGTGTCCACCACCAAGCCCAAGAAGGACTTTATTATTGTTCTTTCTGTCACAGAAAAAGAATACCAACTCAAGGACATTAGAAAATCTTATACTACAAGCAAATAAAATAATAGAAAACAAAATATTTGATCATTATTTTTCCACATATACAGTAACATGTCTTCTCAAGCAGATAGAGAAAAAAGCATGAAGAAGTTTGAATAAAATAATGAAAGGGCAAACAATGCGGATTTCAGAAGAAAAGGATGCCTCATAAACAGGAGAATCTGCATCATAAATTTGCATAGCATAATAAATATGAATGTAAGACCCAAGGAAGAACTCCGCTTACTTGTTCCAGTTTCCAACATCAGCACCGCCTCCCATCCCAAGTCCTTCCCAAACTAACTGCAAGCATCCAATGGAAAAAGAAATTAAAAAAAAAAAAAAAAACCATTAGTTTGGTAAACAGCAGATGTGAGCTAACAGTCATGGTAGCACTGCAGATGATATGCCAGCTGAAAGATAACTAATAGCCTCAATCAAGTTTTAAAAAGGATTGCCAAACTAAAATAAGGATCATGTCAAACTATGTATCCATGAAGCCAAAATCAAAGGACCAGCAATATCAACTTTACCAAAGCCATGACCTGAGCAGCATCTTGCCTGCCCCAGTAATCTTCTGTACTACCTGCATCAGGAATTTCAACTAATTATTTATGCAACAAAAGTTTCCTACAATAATTTACTAATTAGCTACGAGTATAATCTAAATAAATATCAATTTATACAACCAGAAGAACATTAACTCCACCTTACAAATTAAATTACAGATATGATTTCCATCTGCCCTCCTTTTTTTTTTTTTGCCACATGGATTCTACTTAATTTGGGCACGTCCAATAGTAAGTTGTGGCATTTTCACCAAAGAAAACAGAAGCACATTTTTTTTATCAGAAACAGAAGAATGTACTCTGAAATGGAATTGCTTTCATAGGTACAGGGTGAAGGACTGGCATATGTGCAAATACAAGGAAGAGAAGAAACACTTACAATATCTACAAGAAAAGATATGATATTGAACTAGTAAGAAATCATAAGAAGACAAAAAACACTTGGCAAGCATCCTTCTCAGAAGGTCCCAATGCTTGACAATAGTAAAGAGTTCCTCTCACAGTGCAGATATACTATACTTCAATCATATCATGTGAGCATCAGAAATTACAGTGGATAAGTCTACGACAAAGAACCCTATGAGAACTCAAAATAGAAGAACTCAGATTGAACTCATGATGTCATTAAACTGTAAAGAAACAGAGAGTAAACTTGCCAATCTCTAAAAACATGGTAGGTACATTTGTCACAGGTCCATGATGAGTAGCCTCCAATGTCACCTACATTGACAGGCAAGAATGGAAAGAAATCACTAATCACAACCCTAATAACAAAGTGCAAAGCAGGCTCCAATATTTCCTAGATTGAGAACTAAGAATAAATTGAGTCCCCCGTACATTAACCAGACAACAAGTACAAGCGCTGCGGCATGAAGAACATCATGTGAACATACTATGATCTAAAGGATGGATTCACCAACAACTCAAAATTTCTTCTTCCAGATTTACACTAACAAGCCAGTTAATAGACAAATCAAACACACAAAAGAAAAAGAAAAGGCATGTCGTCCATGGAATTTCTAGTAAGACCATTCCTTGAACACATGTAAAGCAACCAATTACAGAATCTAATAACATAAATGTGGCAAAGATGGTATACTTAGGCACCAACTAAATCAGCACAGACTTATCCATTTTGCAGTTCTATGGGCCCGATGTTCCATAAGTATAATAACAAGCCTGTATAGAGATTGAATTCTATGGTTTCAATTGTACACAAAACTGAGGCAATCCTTCAACAGTACAGTTCTTTTCAATACATGCTTGAATGAATTGAACAAGCACATGCTGGCTTGCGTGCACACAGGACCCTCTCTAAAATAACAAAAGTGCTCCTCATACTCTGGAATTATACTTTCAACTCATACATAAGTTAATGTGTCAATTTGTGATAATTTTTTCTTTTATTATAATTTTGTGATCTCATTGTGTCCATGTTATTGATTATCCTATAACTATGTCTGTGCTCCATAAATAGCACCATTCTTAAAATCAACTTGTAAAATTGAAATTCAGTTGACAATAGGTGAGAAAATATACCTCAAACTCAGGAACCAAGTTATGTGACTCGGCAATCTTCTTCAAGAGCAGCAACCATGGCCCCATTCTCGGACTCGGCGGCGCCGCCAAACCCGGCTTCCCACCTTGAGGCGGAACGTCACCTTCCCTTAAATGGGGAATCCCTAACCATTTAAAAAATTACAAAACTACAATTAATAAGACAGACCCACATCACAAGACCTGAAATTGATCTGGAATTGGAATGGGAATACAGAATACCAATGGGATGAACAGTGAGAGCAGGACGGTTGGTGACTGCAGTATGTCTACTGAGGAAGATGACCTCGTTTACAATCTCACCGATTGCCTGTTCCCAACGAGCGTCTAAATTGTCCTCTACTACTATGCTCTTGCCGTGCTGTATTAGTCTTACTTCTCCATTCACAAAAGTAGTCATATCCTCCTGAAATTGAGTTCATGAGCGAGAAAACTAAACATGGAGAGAGTAGAGAGAGAGAGAGGAGAGAAAAAGTAACCTGGAAGGAAGGACCGGGAGTCCAACCGGGCATGGACAAGAGGGCGGTGGCGGGGCCGATCGAGGCCGGATCAATGGTTGTTGCTACCACTAAAACTACCATATTCTTTCTCTAGAATGAGATTCGAAGGGCCGAAGATGTTAAAGATTACCGAACGACGTACGATGGCGATGAGGAGTGAGACTACTCGAAAATTTTTTGTCGCCGGAATTCAGCGGCGCCACTGAATTGATTTATAGAACCCGCACCCCGCAATCAAGGGGCGGGCTGCTCCGAAATGAAACGAAGTCGTTTTTGTTTTTGTTTTTGTTTTTTGTTTTTTGCCTTTTTTTTTTTTTTTTTTTTTTTTTTCCCCCTGTTTTTTTTTTTATAAGGAAATAACGGAAACCAACCACCAATCTGGTTTCGAAATTTAAAGGAATTTCCCACTATTCGTGTATCTTATACGGGGTTGCTCTGTCTTCAATGACATATCATTAAAAAAAAAAAGGTAAATAATGCGACCAAGATGTTAGACGATGGGGGCTCCAAAAGGTGTCGTAATTCCCCTTAAAAATTTAGAAATATCTTTAATATGACATATATATATATAGAGGCTAAATACATGAAAATAAAGTATTTGATATTTTGTATTTGACAATGAGAATCAAAATCAAATATTTTAATATAGATTTCACAAAATTTATATTTAGATTTTACAAATATCTTATTTTGAGGATTTTACTCGCAAACTTCTATTCTTATTCTATTAATCCAAATAATTTATATAAATTTCAATTCGATTCTCGATTATCATTCTTTTTAACCAAACACTCAAATTTTTTCTAAAATTACACTTAAAATAGAATGGAAGGAGTATAATTTAAACAAAATTTATCTAATAGCCAATGAATTTCAAAATCACATATTTTCATATCCATAATGAATTTCTATTGTTAGAATATATTATATAACAAAATCAAATCAATTATTGATTTGATTTTGAAAATATTTGACATTTCTTATTTATATATTTTTATATTTTCTTTTATAACAGTATTAGAATCATATTTAATTTCTTTTTTTAATTAATATCAGAGTTATAGTCAGAACCAGAGTTAGATTTTTTTGTAGAAAAAAGTTATCCAAGTATCTGCAGCACCAATATCGTTGCCAAAGCCAAAGCCAGCATCAAAGCCGGAGTAGCCAAAAGCCAGAGTTTGAGCTAGAGCTTGAGTCGAGAGGGGCCAGAGCCAAAGTCAGAGTTAGGGGAAGTCCATTCCAGGGGGAACTACTCTTCAAAGTTGCAAAAACACTCCTAAAATTTTATATCATCTATATGGGTTTTCTTTTAAATTCAATTAGATTTTATTATACCACACTGAATTTAAGAGGAGATATTACAATATATTATATATCAAAATTAAATTAATTATTGATTTGATTTTAAAAATATTTAACTTTTCTTATTTTTATATTTGAAAATGACATGATTCATTAAATTTTATTATTTGCAGACACACCTTTATGAGTTTCTTAAACTTTTTTTGGACGAACGAGGTGTAGCTCAACTGTTATCATCTTCTTCCTCTTAGAAATCTCAAGTTTAAATATCACTCTTATGTTCCAAAAAAGGAGGAAGGAATATCTTTGACATAGGCTCTTTGGAATTTGAATGAGAGTTCATCATAAACATTAAGATGGTTCATTAATGATTTTTTCTTAATTAAATGGAATTTGAATAAAAAGTTGTGATTTAAATCCTAATTAAACAAGATTACTCATAATGGTCGGTTGATTCATGGTATTAACTTGTTGCTAAAGTAAGTTTCATGAACTTTAATAATGATATTTAAAAGTTACTACAAATGTCGATCCTTTTCACAACCCCACCTTAATCACTTGGACTAACTTAGTATATAAAAAATCTAAAAATAACAATAGAAATATAAAATTGACATATTATTTCCATTTTTGATTTAAATACTTTTCAAAAATATACTGAATTTCATGAACTTTTAAAATATTTTATTTTCTTAGACCAAAAAAATAATAATGATAATTTATTTTCCCCTAACATTCAATTTAGATTTATAAATGAATTAAACTCTAGATTGTTTGGGACTTAAACTCAAATTAGAATAAGATGCTTGTTCAGAAGGGTGTTGTTTTCGATTTGTTTAGTTGAGAAATAAAACAGGCTGCTTGACTCGTATCTCTCTCACTCTTTTTTTATTTTATTTTACGTATAAAAAAATATAATCAAACAGAATCGAATCAACGAAAAGATAATAGAACGATATTGCTTTTGATTTGTTTACTTGAGAAATAAAACAAGCTCCTTGACTCATATCTCTCTCTTTTTTCTGGTATAAAATGAGATCGAATCAGTGGAGAAAATCTATCGTTTGAATTATTTTTGAGAACTCTCTTTCCCTCTCTCTAAAGAAATGAGGAATCAGAAGGAATGGAAAAGAGGGTAGAGAGAGAAGGTGTTTTTATTGCATTTGCAAACGAGGGTTTTGATTTTAATTATGGGGAGAAAGTTATGAGTCTTCTCAGTTTCGGAACTCAGGAAAATGCATAATGAATGGATGCGTTTTTCTTGAAGGCAACAATTCCTTTAGTCCCTTCCCTTCGAAAAAAAGATCATTAATTATGATTTTAAGTTTGGGTCAATATCTTTAAGTTCAAATAGTGGAAATTCTAAGATCATCCGCTACGTATTTAGAGTAAGATTTTTTTTTTTTTTTATCTTCTCAACAATATTTTAGAGAAACTCTTAAAAAAAATAACTTTTTTTAATGAAGTAAATAGAGTTTTAACAAAAACTCCTTGGAGGAGCTTTTGCTTCTCCTTTTTTTTAAAATCTAGTTTTTTATTTTTCTATTCTTTTTATATCCTCACTTAAAGAATATAAAATTTCAAATACGTCCATATTATAAATTTATTTACTCTCATATACTCTTTTTTTTCTTTAATTTTTACTTTTTATTTTTAATTTTTTAAATTTTACTTTTAACTTTATTTAAAAACTATCAAATAAGTTTATTTTTAAAATTAAAATTACCAAACAACTTATAACTTTTTTTTAAAAACTCTTATTTTTTACTTTTCAGCCAAAAATAATACCAAACGATCACAATTCCCTTTTGCTGTCTGTTGGGGGACTTCAAATCATCTCTCTCCATGATCTCTCTCTTGATGACATGGTTGCCTTTCATCGTCCAAAGAAATGAAACTCCTGAAAAAGTTTAAGGTATTTTATGCTCTTAAACACTTTTCTTGTCAAATAATTACAACATAAATGCAATGAGTTATTAGGGATGGGAATAGGGTGGATAGGGATGGGTTTCTATCAAATTCTATCCATCTCTCTATCTTAAAACTTCATACTCATCATGACCATCCACACACGATGGATAACACATTTTATACCCTACTCTCCACTCACCTCTACCCACAGGTTTATCTACCCATGCAATAACTTGATTTATTACCTTCGTAAGTCGACTTGTTACATTCATAAATTGATTTATTCTTTATTTAAATCTATTTAACCTTTATCTTTATTAGTAATTTAATTTAATAGTATTTTCTAATCAAAATACAAATAACAAAACTCTAAAATTAATTTCAATTATATCAAAATAAGTACAATAATTACATTAACATTATTTGATTTTAAATTAGTGCTAAAACTGAGATGACAACCAAAAGTATAGCCATAGTCCAGAAGTTAACTTATGTGTATATATTATAGAGGGTTGGATAGGGTATACGATGGATACAAAATTAATACTCGCACTTTACTCAACCCTTTATGGATTTGAAAATTTTATACCCTCATCCATCCTACACTTGTCCCTTAACCATCTCCATCAAGTGGGTAGGGGCGGGTATCTACAGAATTGAATACAAATTGTCATCCCTATAAATTATAAGTCAACTTATATAATTTTTTTTTTTCCTTAAAGGTCTTAAGATTAAGTTTACAAGGTAGAAGATGCTAATGGCTTTGCCATAATCTAAGAAAGGGAAAGAGTTTCCCTTTCATTTTTACGATGGTCTGAAGCACTTCTTTATTGATGGCTTGGCTTTAATGGCTGTCCAAATGTTTTGGCTAATTACTGCCCTCCAGCTATAGATGTGAGAACTTGTTTGAAGTCATTATGTTTCCATCTACCATTTTTTTTTTTTTTGGGTGACATCCATCTACCCTTTTCTTTCTTGGGGTGGTTAGGCCAAAAAAAAAAAAAAGTTTTCTTAATGTGCAAGCCAGTTCACAAGTAGAAAACAAAATGCCTTTTTCCTGTCTTAAACCTGCAACTCAGGTTTTGACTTGAAAATGTCTTCTCCAAGTCCAATTCTATGTGCGAGAATAATTGGAATTAGGTCTTCTTTTAGTTGTTTGAATTGGAACAAAGCAATGGATATCACGCGTTCCTTTTCTTTTACGTAATGATTATGATGCAGAAAGCTCTCTTTGCAGATAGTCTGAGCTTAGGCCTTTGTAGGTATTATATATAAGTTCTCCATCATACCCTTGTGTAGGTATTATACTTCATATGACCGCTATCCCATTTTTAAGCAATAAAAAAAAAATTAAATTCATTTTTTGTTGAGTTTTTTTTTTAATTCAAATTTTGTTACTTAAAATAAAAAATAGAATTCATTTTTAATTTTATAAAAGTTTTGAATTTTCAAATTAACAGAAAAATGATATAATATGCAAATGAAATCAACAAGAGTTTGTGGGGTCTACCTATTTTATTCTAATTAACTTTAAAGGAAAGAAAAGGTAATTAAGTGAATAAACATATTTATAAATGAATTTTATATTTTATTTTATTTTTTAAAAATCATATGAATTTAATTTAATTCCAACATTGGATTTTACATTCTAAGTATAGAAATTCGTTCATAAATTAACTCTATATTTCAGTTTATTTCAAATGAATTGAACTTAATTTTTTATTTGGTATCTAAATTTGAGATTATTGAAATTTGATAATCAGATTTGTAATCCAAACCTAGAAAATTGAAAAATCAATCCTGTAGCCATCTACTTATAATTAAATAAAAAAT
This sequence comes from Dillenia turbinata, assembly GCA_037126225.1. Taxonomy (NCBI): domain Eukaryota; kingdom Viridiplantae; phylum Streptophyta; class Magnoliopsida; order Dilleniales; family Dilleniaceae; genus Dillenia; species Dillenia turbinata. The sequence goes on from JBAMMX010000019.1 coordinate 19,324,164, forward strand.
AAAATAAAATCATATGTTTATAATTAAATTAAAAATAAATTTAATTTATTTAAAATAAATTAATTGTGAAATTTATTTTGTAAATGAAATTTTATATTTGAAATTAGGAAGTAAAATATAAATTTTAATTAGAGTAATAAGAGAAAAGATGGAGTTCATTTGTAAAGTAAAAATTCTTGATGCATGGAAATTTCTTAATAATATTGACGCCTTAAGTTTAATTAAAATATTTTTAAAATATTTCAATAATTTAAATTAATTAATATTTATATAAAAATTATTATAGTTTTATATTTATAAATTTATATATTTAATGAATTATTTATTTAATTATAATTATAATTTTTATATTATTTTATTTGATTATTTTAGATTTTTATTATTAAGATATTATTTCATTATTTTTATTATTTTTTATAAATAATAATTTGGAATCCGTTTCTGTTTTTCGTTTCACGTTCAAATTCAAGCAGGAACCGGAAGAAAAAACCCAAATCCCAAGAGGAGATACTGCGGTGCCGCGTTTCCCCACTTTCTATGCTCAGCTCCTCTCTCTCCAGACTCTCCCTCCTCATGGCTCCCAAACCTCACCGCCTCCGGCCACGTACCCGCTCTCTCTCTCTCTCTTTTCTTTTGTTTGCTTTTGCGGATGATTTTTCTTACCCGCGAACACAATCTTGAACAGTTGCAGAGACGGCATTGCAGAGCTCTGCGAAAAAACCAAGAACAATGACGACGACGGAAACTTACATGACTAAAGGTTTCGAGAAATACGCTGACTATTTCAACAATCTTGTAACCTTCTTCATCATTCCACTTGTTTAATTACTGTTCCTTTTCTCGTTAGAGGTCTGAATGCTAATTTCTTTCATGCTTTCTAGGTGTTTGATAAAATTTCTCTGCCAAAATTGTTATATGAAAATTGCTTTTGTGAGCGTGAGATATAAATTCTGGTGTTGAATATTACTGAATTTATGTTGGGCATCCCTTTTTCTTGGAAAATTGTGCGTGGGTTTTTTCAGATTTTGTCTTTCCTTGTAAATAATTGTCAAATTTTGATGTGATGCGGTCCTACTTTCTTTCAGCGTCGTGAATTTTTGAGCTTGATTTAGTTCCCTTGTATTGCATATGATCCTATCCCCTGACTTTCTCACGCAGGGATTTCTTTAATTGTCAGTGTTTAATAGATTCTAATCTTCTAGATGATGTAAATTGAGATTGGAAATGGCCATTGGAGCTAAAATATGATTGCTGTCCTGTTGTTGCTCTGATTTATGAGGGAAACAAAGAAGCCCAAGACTAAAACATGATTGCTTGTTTGTTTCGATTAGAATTTTTGAGTTATCTCATAGGTTCTTGTTTGTCATGAACTTAACAACAAATGACCGAGTTTAATTTAATAAGGGATGGTTGCTTTCTAAACCATTTTATAATACAAATGTTTTCACTTTTGTATCTTCTTGATACTGCATTTCCTCTGGGATTTGTCTTTTTTTCTTTTTTAATCAATGTCTTCTGGTGGAGACATATACTTTGATTACTTGAGAACTGAGATTTTTCATAAATGCTGGTTTTATGATAAATTACAGCAGAGTGGTATGTTTTGTGGCCGCTAAATTATGTTATTTGAATTTATTGCCCACTCGATTTCCTTCAGGGGATATTGCATTGATAGTTTATTCTGTAAACAATGTGCTACATCAACTTGAGTGCGCAACAAATGACTTTGATGTTACATATGATGGTGCTGGTTTAAAGTGAATATGTACATCACATATGGTGATGCAATTATAGAAAACTTATTTCTGGTGCAAAATCTAGCAGTCAAGCATTTGCTAATGCTAATAATGTTCGAGTAAGAGACATTGGCTGTATACAATTTAGATGTTGATTGTTTGTGCATTAGCGATTAATGTATAATTTAGCACTATCATAAGTTACGTTAAGTTATGAAAATGTCTATATGTGGCCTACAAACTGCTTTTGTTGAGGTTACCTTAAATCTATTTCATATTTTTAGCCACAGTTAGCATGTTAGTCTAAGGTTACTAATTTGGTGATTTTATATATCATAGAATGATAAGCGTGAGAGGGTGGTGAAAGCAAGTAGGGATATCACCATTAACAGCAAAAAGGTGATATTTCAAGTACACAGGTATTTTTTTTTTCTAGTGAGTAGAGTTTTACTTTAATGTTTCTGTTCCTTATTTTGTTGGATGAATCCACCTTTCCTCATGAAATGAATATTCACATGGATGTCAGAATCCATCCCTCACTCACCCCCACTCCTCACTGTGTCCTCTACGTCTGTGATCCAACAACTTGATATTAGATACTTAGTGAATTAGATCCCTACGGTCATGGGGGAAAGGGTAAACAACCGTTAGCCAATGACTAATAAAGAAGGGAGAATTATGAAATCGTGAAATCAGATGGTAGATTGATTTATTTTATACTTCCTGATGCGTATCGAAGTATGGATACATCAAAATAGGGGCCATGTCCAAGTATCATGCTCATCGGACATTCATTACTCTTTTCAGCACATGACACCTTTAGGACACTGATTATACACTTTAAAGTTAATTTACATAGTGATTCTCTATAAGATTAGAATGCTTGTTCTGTTTTTTATAGTTTACATAGCTATTAATTAGATGTGAAACATTTATAATGGTAAAAGTATAATATTCTACTGTCGTGTTGCAATTTCTTCATTTTATTTTTTGTTTCTTGTTTGTTAAATTTACCATATTTGCTGTGGTTGTATTGCATTGCATCCATGCATACCTCCGTGCTATGGCTATTAAATTGTGTTAATCATTTTTCTTTTTTTTTTGGGGGGGGGGAGGGGTGTTGGTTTGGCTGGGTCATGGTTTCTTTTCCCCACTATTGTAGATGATTTTTGGAAACTAGGCATTCATGAGCCATGACTCCGCACACTCACATGTGCATGGAGACTAGATTATTACCTTTGACCTAGGTATTCACTAACTTCATTTTATTTATGGTTCTTTGTTTTGTCTATATTTATATACCAGAATGAGTAAATACAACAAAGAAGAAGTTTTGGGGAAAGCAGAAAAGGACCTATCTGCTGTGACTGATCAGTTTGTCTCTCGGCTAGTGAAAGAATTGCAAGGAAGTGATTTTTGGAAGCTTAGACGTGCATACTCTCCTGGGGTTTCTACTTTTGAAGCTGTTAACATGTTTCTATGAAGGTTATAAAGAAATTGTGGATGTTGATTGACCATATATTTGCGCAGGTGCAAGAATATGTCGAAGCTGCAACACTATGTGAATTCTGCAAAAGTGGTGGTCTCTTGACCCTTAATGAAATAAATGCGACTTTGTTGCCATTGAGTGACACTGGTCTTGAGGCATTTCAGATCAATTTGTCTGATTATCTCTTGGGGGTAATAGCAGCTCTGTCAAACATGAATAGGGCTTATTTAGCTTGCCGAACTTGGAATTACATGATCTTTTTGTTGGTTTGCATGTAGATGTATTAGTTAGATATTTTGATGTCATTTATTCAATTTGTAGTCTTTTTTTGTGGAGTATGTGAAAATGTGTCTGTTTCTTAATGCTGGTCTCACTTTTCACAAGGTCGTTCATTCTCTCTCTCTCTTTTCTTATGAAATTAAAAAAGTGCTTACTTGTTCTTGTTTAGCTTGCTGACTTGACAGGGGAGCTGATGAGGCTCGCAATTGGGCGTATATCAGATGGTGAAGTTGATTTTGCAAAGATCATATGCAAGTTTGTCCGTGATATTTATAGAGAGCTGACTCTTTTTCCTAATATTGATGATGGCTCTGACATGAAGACAAAGATGGACACAATGCTCCAAAGTCTGATCAAAATAGAAAATGGTATCGTTCCTCCTGTCATAGAGATTGTTGATCGGGATGTTGGACTAGTAAACATGCATTTAAATTTTAGAATTTTAGGGCTGGTAGAGTCCACAGCTTTTATTTTCATCCATGTATACCTATATTCAAAACTCAAAAGACCATAAAGGATTAAATCTAACTTTTACCTTTTCTTGGTCTTAGTTACAATATTTAAAAGCTTTGGTTATTGATCTCCTAATACACCACCACAGGGACAACTCTCTAAGCTAAAGAGGTCTTTTTAGGTCAAATTTCAGACGCTAGCATGCATTAGTATTGTTGGGTGTAGTGGGGCTCAAGTTTCGTGAAAGGTCACTTGGGAAATACGTAGCAACTTTGTTTGGAAGGTGATTCCTGATAAATTTAGAATTGCGATGGCTTCTGCTGAGATTTTGTTAAATCTGTGATATGCTTCACTTTAATATTATAGAGCTGTTTTTAATGGTAATTTGATTAAACTTTAATGTTTAGCATTTATTTGTCAATTAAGATGATTGATGGTTTTGATGACACTAGAATTTTTGAATCTTTTACCCTTCTCTGTAGCTTGTTTTAGCATTCATGTGAGAGGATCAGAGTATATTCCCCTTCTTGGGTCAAGTGATCCGAGCTATACTTTGTTTGGAGTGCCAGACATCGACTTGTGAGGTAGTTGTGTTTATCTGGAAACTGTTTTGTCCCCATTATTTGTTGTGTGTTGGGTAAGCTTGTCTATAACGATATTGACTCTGTGATTGTTTGTTCCAGGAAAAATATGCGAGTTAAGAAGTTGGCTGGTTTACAATTATGTAGTTCTCAGATCTCGTGGAGTTTTTGGGGGCTAAGTATCTAAATCCTCCATCAAGTCTGGAAAAGCACCATAGTATGGTGCATTTGGTTGGAAAGAGATGCAATCCATTTATACCCATCTCCTTTGAGTTAAATCCTTGTGGTCTTATGCAACTGAGGTGTTCAAACCTTAGACCGCAAAATTAAAACTTTAGATTGTTCAAACTCAAGTAAATTCTGTTTCGGTTTTGTCTTGTTTTTCATGTCTCTAAGAGGATGTTCGATCCTCTTTTGTATTATTCTCCTCTCATCAATAGAACTTGCTTCTTTTCTATGATGAAATTGGGGTTTTCCTGTACCAAAAGTGAAAATCTTACGGCACTGTGCAATGATCTCATTCTTTGGTGTGTACGGTTAGAAAGGAATGCAATAATTTTCAAGGATTATTATGGAAAATGATTATCCCGATTTTGTGGTTTTTGCTGGTAGGATTTGTTCAAGAGTGTCTTTTGAGGATGTTATTAGAAGAGATGATTAGGCTTAGATTTGCATTCATACTGAGGGTTTACTTGATTCTTTATTTTTCAATTACTAGAGTTATTGAAAATGGAATGCTTGATGAATTTCAATTCTTTGCAAGGGACATATTATCCTGTGGGAAAAAATTTCTGGCATACGTAAAGGATGTCAGCTGGTTTGTTGTCTGGTTGATAAGGTCACTGCTCACTTTATGCAACAGCAGGAGCAAACAAGCAGGAATCTGACCTAAAAAAGTTCTTGGCTAAAGATAAGGGGAAAGATTGGATGCCAGCACGTTGTGCATGTCCTCTTTCTGAGGCAGTGTTATGTATTCACAGCAAAATGTTGTTGTACAAATGGACAGTTAGCCTAGTTAGAAGGATATTGGATTTTTTATTCAAATTTTGAATTCAAATTTTAAAAATAGAAATAATTACATTAATAGAGGAGCTCGACAGCAGCTCGGAGGAAGGTGCAAAATGTGATTAGGGTGTTATATTGAAATTAATTTGTACTATTGTATTAATCTTCCTCGAAGCTGCTTTGGTTTCAAGCCCCCTTCATCAAACGATGGCAATTTGAACTGTGGTTAAGAGGAAGTCGTTCTCTCTAAAAGAACTATTAGGTACATTGTTATTGCACTTGTTAATGTCGCATTCACCACCATCATTGCCTTTTGCCTGTTACGTCAAAAACTACCAATTCTTTTTTTTTGGGGGGGGGGTCCGAGGGCAGACAGAGCCCAAGAACGACAAAAGAAGCAGGACGAAATACCAATTCATCTAGTTTTATCGTATTTTGATATATTTTTTTAAGTAACATAATAAAAGACGTAAATAAGATATTCCCACATCATGGTACACGCCAACAATATTGTTTCTCTTTTTTATTCTACAAGGAAGAATGAAAGTAAAAAAAAAAAAAAAAAGCCCCAAAAAAGAGTTAGAATAGGTCCCCCCCCCCCCCCCCAAAAAAAAATGGAGAAAGAAATCCGAGTCACTTAACCATTTTTGAAGGGGTTGTTTCACCTAATGCACAATAGAAAATAAAAAAAAACACAACACAAATTAGTAGGCAATTTGCAGAGCTTCCTCTTGTCCCTCATCTCTGCCAACAAAGGATCAACTCTCTCACTCTCTCTCTCTCTCTCTCTCTCAGGTTTGAGTCAAGTTTCATGTCTCAATTAATATCTCACACTAGATTAATAGCCGAAAATGTAGTACATGTAATATATATAAATTAAGTACAACAAATGGTGGGTTAAGTTTTTGGGTGGAAAATTAATATCTGACTTTGTATATTATACACATTCATGCAACCCGTGATCCGGAGTTCAATTTCACTTCCTACCTCTAGTTCCATCAATGAAGAGAAAATCCCCGAAAATGAATCACCTCAAGACCTCAAAGAATCTCTCCCTTCACTACCCAATGCCAAGGACTGCACTCAAAATCTTGTCTATCAATATCAAGGTTTCTGGTACTCACAAGACGTCCTTCATGGTCTCCTCGCTTGCCAACAACACTTTAAAGCTCACGACACCGATATCATCCTTGCTACCAACCCAAAACCAGGAACCACTTGGCTTGAAGCATCGGTTTATGCACGTGTGAACAGAGTAAAATACTCATCTAATGGGGAAAACCATCCTTTACACAAATATGGGCCTCATGGTCTCATACCCCTTTTGAGTCTGAACTATACAATCGGCTAAATCATTTCCCTGACCTGTCCTCAATTGCCAATCCAAGAGTCTTCTCGACCCATCTGCCCTATCAATTGTGCCTAATTCTGTCAAGGATTCACACTGCAAGATTGTTTATCTATGTAGAAATCCGAAAGACAATTTTGTTTCACTATTTCACTATGGTGCCGGAAGAACCTGTCTCTAAATTGGGCCGGATTAATTGGGTAACCAGATGGTCTGGGGAGAGAGAGAGAGAGTGAGAGAGAGAAATGAAAATACTGGATAGAGCCCTGACAGAGCTGGGTTGAGTTCAGGTTGAGAGGCTTGAGAATCGAGTCTCCTGGGCAATGGCATTGACATGTATCAGTGGGCCAAACATGGATCTAGATAGATGGGCTTGGCCCCCATATCTGTGATTCATCCAACAATATTTGGTGGGTCTTTTTTCTCTAGTCCGATTATAGCTGGGCTCAATTTCTATGAGAACATGATTTATTTATTTTTTTTAAACAATAAATTCCCTGTTCTCCTTTTTTCTTATTAACAAAAGGGTATGTCTATGTCATGCCACCAGCCATAACCAATATCCCACTTCCATGTAATCTCCTCAAATTTTTAAAAGTTTTGATCAGTTGGTATTTTAAAACAAACTTGAAAGAATGGTGGAGCCAAGGGAACGGGGGCTAGACACAAAATGGCAAGCCTGGTGCCTTAGAATGGGGGGGTGTGTTCCCTTTCCAGGCAATGCACGGTCGGCCAAATATTGTTGTCTGCCAAGAACCCTAGAAATCATTTTGACCTCCTTCACTAGTTGCCTTTGCCCATATTTGTTTGGTCCTCTTCTTGTGCCCAAAAAAAATAAAAAATAAAAAAATGATTTTTGAGCTCTTTGTACTTGTAGTGTGCTTTTGGGACATTTCCTTAATTTCTTATCTCAATTTAAGGTTTCCACGAAGTTTTGTTCTTTCATCCTATCGTTTGCAACTTCTTTCCTCCATACTTTCTAGTTTTCTGATTTTTATATAAAATAAGATTAAAACATACAACAAAACTGACTCTCCCCTTTAATTTATAATTCCCTCAATTGTGGTGAAGTAAAATTTGATTTTAAAATCTCGATATTATTTCAAAAATTTTTATCAGTTAAATTAGTTTACGACTAATCTTGACGCAACAGTGGACTTATTCCTTTAATGATCTCGAGATCATAGATTCGAGACGTGAAAATAGTTTTTTTGCAAAATATAAAAAGAAAACTGTACATATATACGTTCACCCTCCCCTTATCCACGTAAAACTAGGGAGAGCCCTTTTTATCGGTTAAAGTAGTTGATACCCATTGCAATTTTAATTTTCCTTAAACCGAACTTTAGTTAGGAGAATGGGCGTCAGAGTTGTTCTCTGACTGAAGTGGGCAGCAGGCAGCAGTTGAGTTGGGATGTTTACAACGGGTGATATGTAGTGTAAAGTTCATTGCTTAGCAACAGCAACTCTCTCTCTCTCTCTCTATTTGCTTCAAGAAAATCTTGCTCCCGAAAAAGCAGTGTCATGCAACCATAAACTAATAATTAAAAGTTCTCTGGAGAGTAACTTTGTTTTAGAATGTATTTTTTCCATCCACGTCAAATTAGAATACTTTCTCAACCCACTTCCTTGTTTGGCACATTTTTCCCAAACACATCTCACACCGACAAGCACCATTTTCTTCTAATCACTTCTCTAATAGACCCATGAGAATGAGTCTAATTTGGGAACATTAATACTCTTTTTAATGTAATTTCAATGTCATTCAATTAACATGCCCGCATGATTTAATTAAGTTTCCCAATTAATGCCACTTAATCATGTGTCCCTTGTCCCTTGTTTGAGAAAGTTTAGCTCCTCTAATGTGCATGTAGCCCCCAACGAATGCCAACTCAACAAACATAAAATTCATGACCAAAAGCTTTCACCCCATTTTGCTGTCATGCAGATCCAAAACGAAGCAAGATGATAAAGACAAAACCTTTTTTTTTTTTTTTTTGGGTTTACCATCCCAGATTCTAAAGACAGTAAAGATAAAATATTTTCATGAAACAGAATGACATATTAGTGAGTCAACCAACGATCTTCGTAGAGACAATATCTTGAGTTGAATGAGAGTAATTTATTTAACATATAAAAATTAATGAAATTATTTTAGTCTAATGGGGTAATTGCCCACTCCCTTTATATGCGGCTCCGTCACTCTTTGTCATGGAATTTGTGGTCCTTTATTCATTTATTTTTGTGTAAGTAGATTCTTACCACCAATTAGGGTTTAACCCAACTAATCTTGCTTAGTGCTATGAGATTGTTAAAGGATTGACTCTTCCAATGTCTATTTTTTCATTCCTTAGCTTTGAATTTGAGATTTTAATCAAAAGAATTTAACGCTCAACCGCTACATTCGCAACTGATTGGTGTGGTCCTTTAATGTTTGATACTTTACTAAGTCTCTTATTAAACACTACTAAAAATTAGATCATGTGTCATCACCAAAATGAAATGTGACAAAATTAAGCCATATTTTTCGAATGAAAATTTTGCATCCCATTTTTTAGTTGTGGATTGAATTACAGGTTTATCAAATGTGCATGACAATTTCTAAATAATATATTATATAAATAAACATACATAAAAAGATTTAAACTCTATTTTATATTATTCTGTCGGGTTTTAGTTTTAGCAGATCAATTTTTGTAATCTTTAATATGTATTTACTTCTTGTCCCTAATCATCTTTTTTGCAGACTGATTTGGTCATGAACTCATTCTAAGATAGGATTAATCTAGGTGGGTATAAAGACCACATACCTCGCTTGCTACCGCATCAACTCTTAGGGAAGCTTAGGCCCTATTAATGCTGAAAATCCCATTATAATTTTTTAGCTGAAGGGATGGTGATTGTTAGATGGAGATCTAGTAGCAACCATAATTAAGCTTGGTGGGGCCATATTAATCTCAAACTTAATCTACACAAACTTGTCCCATTTCTCTTGTAGGGGTACAACGTTGTAATTGCATACCAGCGTGATTAACATGTACCAAGGGTCGGTCGATCGAGTGGATAACGTCACTTGACCCCTTAATCAAGGAGTTGATTTTGACCAGTGATTTGAGCACGGAACAAATTATATTGAGAGACTCTCATCCTCCGTAAGAAGACCTCTAAGAGATTGATCTGGATTAGTCAAGATAAAATATCAAACATCAGGCGGTCAAGAAAGTGCCCAATGTAGACCACAATAAAAGCATGATTAACATGTGATAAAACTTAGGCCAACAACAACCAAAACAATGTCAAGTGTGTGCGTACAAATGTTACACTGTTGGCAAATAGACTTCTCAACTAACAAAACTTAATTACCCGACAGAAAAGCTATGTCTGTGCTATGTGGGTTAGACATGGAATGGAACCTTAAAAGGACTTCCTATTCAACCTATTACCCACCACCCGTTTTAATTTTGAATTGAAGCAATGAAAGTTGGTTTCTTAATTTTGCAACTTTGTTGGGTGATGCACCAAAAGTCTCTTGTACTTGTGTACCTATTTCGGTTTTGCTCCCATCCCAATCCCCATTTTTTTTTTCTTTAACTTTTTTTTTTTTTCATTTTAGTTGAAATCGTAAAGAAAATCCGTTGATATAAGTTTTTTTATGAAATTTATAATTTAGTATTTTTTATGCATATTGAGAGAAAAAATAAAATTGTCTAGAGAGAGAATTTTATTTGAGAGTTCGAAAAATTTGCACGTAAGAAAATTTTTCCCGTCATAAAGATCGTCGGACTAAGGGTTACGGTGT